>JAHLJT010006753.1:0-25325 GCA_031308135.1 Acheta domesticus
ATCTACGATCGGGTGATCGTGTGTTCGTAGGTCCGAATGAGTAGTGCTTGCTTGGCAAATTTCCGGAGAGCTTTTCATGTTTTATTTGTTCATAGAGCGTTCGATAGAAATATAGCGCAATATAGGAATCATTTTTTCTTTGAGTGCAATAACGATGCAGTACTTACATTTATGGTATGGTATTTGAGCTCTTTGCGCCGTATAACGGGTAAATCAAATCGTATTCAGAGCGGCAGATAAGCCATTGTGGATAAAAAAAAAACTAAGAAAATAACGTTTTTATTCTCTAATGGTATAGTCCAGCGACAGGCCATTGACTGTAAGTATTCAAATCCCTTCAATAGATGCTACTTTTAGTTCTCCTTACTACAACGTACACCCAGCGATTCAACGGGAAGCTGTATTTGCGTGAGGCGAGCGGTAAAGAGGAAAAGGTCGCGTCTTCCGCTCGAAAGGCGCCGCCAGCGTCACACGCGGGCATCGTAACGAAAAACGCCAGAGTTCCGGCCTCCCTCAAAAAGGAAGGGGGCGGCAAGTCGCTGGAAAGAAGCGGGCGCCCAGCCCTTCCGAGACTTATATCCCCACGTACAGAGCGTACAGCTGTACATAGCATTACGCAATGTACTCCGGAGCAAAGCAGGGCTTACGAATTTAATTAAAGCACAAGGCCCGATAACAATATCTTGGATCCAGAAAGGAGGCGCCTTTTCGTGTCCCCGATAATTTTAACGAACTTCTATCTTAAGCACCTAATATATTAAATGAATTTCATCGCAGTTGCGCCCTGCGCTCAGATTAGACGTCGAAGGCTCCAATAACTACGCCTGCCCCTTAACCTCCATGTATCATGAAAGGTCACTTCGGGGCACAGTCCTCGCGATACCAAGATCCTCGCTTCGGAGCTCCTCCCCCTCCGCCCGTGATAAGGGCCACACAGAGCGCATTTGCGTCTCTGACCATAATAAGTATCTCCCCCTCCACCATGTACTTACAAACAGGAGTGGGGATGTAGGCTATATAGTTTCTAAGGAGATATTGTAAAGGGTTCACAACATTTTCGACTTTGTAATAGAAATTTGTATAACCTGTATTTTATTCACTTCTGTAATAAAACTCGGTGTGTTCTCACTCTCTGAGTTTCATTTCACTAAGTCTGTCTGGAGAACTGTCGACTTGCCATCGACGTATTTTACTGGGGGCTCAGCCGGGATGGCAGTTGTCCAATAATTGCAATTACGGAAGACATTAAGCGAGCTAATCGTCAGTAGTAACCTCTTCAACAATTAAGAGGCTTTCAAGACTGCGACTTGCCGCGCCCTGCTGCCCTGTCTCGACGGAACGTCCACGACGAGCACGCGGTCTTCATCGCCATTGCAGAGGACTTCTTAAGGCCAGCCGATCGCCAGCAGTAACCTCTTCACCCATTAAGAGGCCTTCGAGTCTGCGACCTGCTGCGCCCTGCTGCCATCCACTTCGGACCGGCCTGGTGATCAACGGAACCTGAGAGAACGTCCCACTTCAGACGCAGGATGTTGGTCTGGATCCTCATCTCTTCAATGCTGTAAGTGAGACTTCACACCGCTGTGTTAATGAGTGCAGTGCTTAGCTACAGTAGTCAAAGAGCTATTTTTGGTTATCGTGCATTTCATTAAGCAAAATTCAGAAGTGCAACGTATCTTATAGAAGTGCAGTAGTTAAACGCAATAGTTTAAAAAGCTACTTTCGTATCCTGCATTTTTATAACCTGTGAACCAGAATTAAATTTATAATTCATTTCATTTTGAAAGTAACCAATTAGAAAATTAATTTTAATTTTAAAGATTATCTTAATTGTATATTTTAAGGAATTTATTCATAACTTAAGGTAAATTTTATTTACATAATGGCGCAAGGCTTCGAACCCCTCACAAAGTGGGAAATGGCACACATTAATCTGTTGCCAGAATTTAACGGTACTTCCGACTGTAATTTAGATTATTTCTTAGTCCAATGCGAGTCTTTCTTGCGAAATTTTCATAGATCTCCGGAAACCCCGAATGCAGAACTAACTAATATGTTCCTTTTCAATGTAGTAAAAGCCAAAATCAAAGGCGAAGCACAATCAGTGCTCGATGTCGAAACAATTCGAATTTCGAAAGACTAAAGGAAAAGTTAATAAGAAAATACGGAGACGCTCGCGACGAACACATCTTGTTCCGCGAAATATCCAATTGTTGTCAAAAACGCAATGAAAATTTCCTGGAATATCATGACCGATTAATCAACTACTCATTAAGTACAAAAGTACATTAAAATTGAATCATCAAATCCCATTCTAGAAATGAAGTTACAGGAAGCAGACGGAAAAGCTTTAGGCGCTTTCCGAGCAGGTATCCTTAACCCATATCGCGAATACCTTAGGTACGCACAGATTACAGACCTCTCTCAAGCTCTTCGTGCATGCCGCGATTATGACAACGAACGAGCATACGAAAACTACATGGATTCATTGCGCAACAACCAAAAACAAAATCTTCCAACTCCCACCAACAGTTAAACAAATCAAACTCCCACGTTTAATTTCAGAGTAGCTTCCCCACACCTTTTACGCACTCTAATTTTACTCCAAGTATGTCGCGTTTTCAGCCAATGTCACATCGCCTGAACCAAGTAGAGTCTTGCCACCGCATGTAAGTCAGCCGCAAAATCACACGCAGCAAAATTTGCATCGTTCTCCTCTATATTAGGCCTCACCCAATTTCGACCTACCTGTAGGTCAGGGAAGACCATATCCACATCCCTTGCAGATTGGAAGAATGCATGACCCGCCGAATCAACCGCAAGGTAATAGACAGACTCCCATGTCAGGTGTTTCCACTATCAGACAAAACGCGAATTACCACTACAATGACAATCAGATTGACCATACTGACTATAGCGGACAGAATTATGAGGACACCTATGACGAAACCTCTCAGAAGTATGACTACTATTATCCAGAGCAGACAAATGAGAACTTCGAAACTAGCGAATTCGTGACCAGGATTTTCGCGAGGTTGCGTCATCAATACAAAGACTTGAATAATATACACAATGCCCCAGAACTCCCTTTCATCACGTTGTTTGGTCTAAAGATCTTAATTGACACCGGCGCCAGCAACTCTATGATAAATCCGAACCCCGCTTACGAAATGTTTTCTGAATACCTTTTTAAGGAAGATTTTGCATCCAGTCCATCCATGCGAAAACTAGAGGAACGGACAACGTACGCTATCAGATATTTTCTGAGTACGGTCTGGACTCGCCTATTAATTTTAGAGTAATTCATTGGCACAATTATTTTGATGCCCTCATCGGTTCTTCAGATTTGCACGTCTGAAAGCAGATAATCGATTACGGTACTAATACCATCACCCTAGGGATAAGAAGATCCCACTCTATTTTCATTCCCC
The DNA here is from genome assembly GCA_031308135.1 of Acheta domesticus. Lineage (NCBI taxonomy): Eukaryota > Metazoa > Arthropoda > Insecta > Orthoptera > Gryllidae > Acheta > Acheta domesticus. Next base: position 3,432 of record JAHLJT010006753.1, read on the forward strand.
GCTTAAACAAAACAGTATAGAATCGAACAGAATTCTCACGATCATACGATCCCAGTCATAGTAAGCAAGGGAGAAATATAGGTCTCCACTTTTGTGGCACGACAGCTATTGTTTCTCCGACTTCGAAGGAGTACGTCCCCCGAATACCCGAGGAATACTTTTCAGATGTTGCATTTGACCGGTCGAACGTACGTCGAACAATTAGATAGCTTCAATGAACAACCGCTGGAGGAGTCTAATTTTGAGATTAAGAACATGAAAGGCGAAACTAACTATGTCGCCGACGCGCTGTCTCGCATAGAAATTAATGCCAATGATGAAGACGCTAAATCAGACATTGCTACCGTCCGCGGACAAAGACTATCAACAGGAATTGACTGCCAGACGATACATTCTAATCAAGAAGATCCTATCTTCACCCTAAGAATGTCAGAAAGATCCCTCAATCACAAATAAGAACCAATTACTTGTCTCATTTAGTAAAACTTCAGGTTACTCCACAAAATCACTCTTCAAAAGAAACAAAATTGTTGAAAGTTAGGAGTCACAAACCACAATTTGCTTCAGGATCTACAAAATCTCCTCCCTCAAATTATAATTCCAAGGCGAGAAATACGCAGTATATTTCGATGACATTACGATCGAAATTCCCTTCATTAGAACGTGCCAAAAACTTTTTACCATCCGAATTGGTAATTTTACGCACCAATAAATTGGTAGAAAATGTCGAAGACAAAAACTTACAACAACAACTAGTCGCGCAATACCACAGTGTTAACCACAACGGCATTACGGAAACGATCGAGCACCTTACTCAGAAATATTACTGGCCTCAACCTCAGGACGCAAGTCAGAGACCATATCAATAATTGCGAACTCTGCCAGAGAGAACAAGTACGAGCGCCACCCGAATAAAGTGCCGAACGAAGGACCTATTACGTCTCCCACACCGTTTTCTTCCATTCACGTAGATACCTTCCACTTCGAAGGAGAAAGAATACTCACAATAATAACGTATTTTCGAAGTATGGTCAGGCGTACCCATTACCGGATGGTACAGGGTACTCAGTACTCTGGAAACTGAAACAGTTCTTTTCTCACCATGGATTTCCTACAAAAATAACACACGACCAAGGTACCGAATTTCAAAACAAACTGATTGATGATTTTTGCAGATCTCACAACATCACTTACCATGCCACGACACCTCTGAACTCTTCGTCAAATTCGCCCGTAGAACGATTTAATTCGACTATGCTAGAAAAAATGAGAATTCTTAGAGGCAAAGACAGAAGCAGTCCCCTAGCGCATATTGTAATTGACGCAATCACGCTGTACAACTCTTCTATTCACTCCACCACCAAGAAAACCCCTTTTACTGTCACGATAGGATCCCATACAATGCGTTAGACCACATTTTCGTACCTACAACTGATCTAGAGGAATATATCATTAACAAAGAAACGCAAGTCCGAGAAATGGCTGCTTGCAATCCCCACCAGAGAAGACGTCTTTCCTCCATGAATATCGAGTAAATGACACTGTTTACGTAAAAGACCCGCTGACGCGTAAACAAAAAATCCAAAAACTTGTATCGCGAAGGCCTAGTGGTGAAAACCGAAACCAACAAAATCCACTGCAAAATGAAAAACGGAAAAATCCATGTCGACATATTCGCCACGTAAAACCTAAGCGAAAATGTTCTGTTACAGAACCGGAGACCGATTGACGGGATGAAACGAAATTATTGAAACTCAAGGATTCTACGCTGACGCCCTCGGCCCAGCAGTCATCGTAGATAACTACCACAAGTTTATGTTCCTTTTCAACTTAACCACTTTAACAAAACGTTCTCCCAGATAAGAAACACCACCGACTCCTTGAATACTAAAAGTAATAATACCTTTCCCTTCTTGTCTTACGAGATATCGATGCTACTAAAAGAGGCTGAAAAGGAACTTTCAAAATTACTCCCCACACGCAATAGAAATAAAAGAGGTCTTGTCAATGGACTAGGAAAAATTATAAAATTTATTTCAGGAAATTTAGATCAGGAGGATTACGATACGCTTGAGGCACAAATTACCGCCTTGCAAAGCGACAGAGATCAGGAAATACGACATGTTAATAAACTAGTCTCGTTCAGTAATTCTATCACTCACAATTCGTAAATGAAATGAATCACATAAATTTAAACATGGGGCTAATTCAGCAAATATTGTCAAAGCAGGATTTCAAAGTAGACCTTTTAGAGCAGTATCAGTACACTACGATGTGTTTAGAAGATTCTTGAAGATTCTACGAACTCTAGAAAATACCATAAGTTTGTCTTTCCATGATATCACGAACGTTCAGTTGTTCTCCATGAAGATGTTACCAATGTAATGACCATCTGTATGCGGTTTATCCTGTCAAATCTATTGTTCATAGTGACCCTTACCATGTTTTTGAGAACCTCAAATTCACAAAGAGCCAGGTTGTCATAATAGACCAAGGATTGGTCGTAATATTATCAGTACCAACTACTGATGGTAATAATTATCACTTGTACGCAATCACACCTGTGCCTACTATTAATAACGTCGTGTTAATTCCTTCCGAGAGAATTATCTCCAGGGCCCTACCTCTAAATGGTCCACGGAAGATTGCATAAAAGGTACATTAACATATGTTTGTGCTAATTACAATGTGAGAGTTACCAGTTGTAATCTGACGAAAACAACAGGATGTGATTTCGCACAGGTAACTAATGATGTAAAGCTGTTTCAACTTCTTAACAAAATGACATCCTATTTTTCTCATCTCTTAAAGAAATTGTAATACAAACTTGCAATAATAACCAAACTTCGGTAGAACTACAAGGTTCATATCTAATCTATAGTAATGTAAATTGTCCTATATCAGCAATGAGTACCACATTAGAACCAAAGTCAACCCTCATGTCATGACGTTTCCACTTGTATATGTGTATAATGAAACATGATGTAAAACTGAAAATTCAATTTCATCCATCCCACCTCGATGTAATAAACTAAAATTAGACTTAATTCCCATCACAACCCACTCCTATTTTGTGGAAACAATTTAATGTAGTTGATATTGGTTTTCGTATTGTTTATTTTATGTTTTGTATGTTATGTGTGTAGAAAAATGTTGTACAAGGTACTTCTTAAATTGGTGGTACGTCGGGAGAAAAAACAATCCCCGAGGACGGGGAAGCGGATCTGGTGGGGGAGGACTTATATCCCCACGTACAGAGCGTACAGCCTGTACATAGCATTACGCAATGTACTCCGGAGCAAAGCAGGGCTTACGAATTTAATTAAAGCAAGTCCCGATAACCAATATCTTGGATCCAGAAAGAGGCGCCTTTTCGTGTCCCCGATAATTTTAACGAACTTCTATCTTAAGCACCTAATAAATATTAATGAATTTCATCGCAGCTGCGCCCTGCGCTCAGATTAGACGTCGAAGGCTCCAATAACTAACGCCTGCCCCTTAACCTCCATGTAATCATGAAAGGTCACTTCGGGGCACAGTCCTCGCGATACCAAGATCCTCGCTTCGGAGCTCCCCCTCCGCCCGTGATAAGGCCACACAGAGCGCATTTGCGCCTCTGACCATAATAAGTATCTCCCCCTCCACCATGTACTTACAAACAGGAGTGGGGATGTAGGCTATATAGTTTCTAAGGAGATATTGTAAAGGTTCACAACCATTTTCGACTTTGTAATAGAAATTTGTATAACCTGTATTTTATTCACTTCTGTAATAAAACTCGGTGTGTTCTCACTCTCTGAGTTTCATTTCACTAAGTCTGTCTGGAGAACTGTCGACTTGCCATCGACGTATTTTACTCGAGGAAACCGCGCGACGCTCACCGAAGCTTCACTTTTATAGCGACGGTCGGCCCGCCTCCCCCGGGGGCATCCGCGCCCTTCCGGATTGTCGGCGACGCGAAGATGCCGGCACAAACGGAGGCGGCGGCGGCATCGCTGTGGATTGGCGGGGGCGGCGACTGGAGGTGGCGAAGGTTTTCCGAGGACGCTGGTGGCGGAGGCAGCGGCTGAAAAGGTGGTTGTTCCCGTAACAGTTTCTTGAAAATAGTGGAGGCGATGGAGATGGGAGGCTGCTGCTGCGATGGCAGGAGAAACGATTGGGTTGTACTGGCGACTAGTGATGTGGCTCGGCTGTGTTGGGTGGCGGCGGTTGGGCGAAGTTGGTGGCGGTGATGGCGGTAAGCCGCTCCCAGCTGAAGAAGTGAAGCTCAGCGCGAGCTGAAGCTCTCTGTAAAGCTGGAGGTATTCGTTATAACACGCCGATAGTTTTCGAAGACGCAATACGACGGAAATAAGGGAAGGTTCAATATAGCCAGTGCGTACATCGATACATTCGCTAGCACATCTCTCTCTGAACTATTATAATCACTGGGGCTAAATGTATCAGAAAGATATATTCACATTACACCATGTCCTCTATTAAGATAACATCAGTGAAATACTAGACGTACTAATTAGAAGTAAAATTTATAAATTCCAGATAAAACATATGTAGTGTTTCAACTTCTTTAGTTTGTTTAAGATATGATGAGTAAAGTCATTGCAAATTTGGAATATTCTATTGAATATTCCAAATTGCATATTGACCATCTATATTGAAAAGGCTAAGAGGAGCACCCAAACTAATTTCGAATCCATTCCTGTCCCCTTTGTGTTCCAAAGCCTGAACTTTCCTGGTGCACCTGAAGTAACCCCTACACGCTGCCATGCGTTGCGCGCAGAGGACCCGGCCCAGAGCGGCGCAATCGCGGCGTGCGAGCGCGGCGGCCAGAGTCGGCGCGGCGCGGCGCGTGCCAGAAGGCCGCGGCCGGCCCTTGAGCGGCGCCGCGACGCACCGCGACGCCTCGTGACGCCTCACCTCGCCTCCCGAACCGCAGTAGCCACCAGCAGCGCCTATCTGCATTTTACAGGCCATTTTGTTTTACGGCCGGCGTGTTTGGCTACCTGCTGGGAGCCGGCGGTGGAGGCTGGGCGCGGCTGGAGCGCGATGCGCGGGGATCCGGCCGCGAGGGGGTGGAGGGGGAGGGAGGGAGGGAGGCGGGGGCGACCGCGGCGGCGGCGGGCGCGGGCGCGAGTGCGGGGGAGAAGAGGAGCTCCGGACCGGAGGCTGTGCCGGGCGTCGCTAGGCAACGCGTGGATCAATACCCCAGTCTCTCCCCCGTCCCCCAGCCGCGCCCCCCGCCCCGCCTCCCGCTGCCGCGGCCGCGGCCTGCGCGCCCGCCCGCCGCCCGCCCGAGCGGCACAAGTCATGGCGGGGTCGGAGATCGCCCGACGACGCCCCGCAAGTACGCGCGCGTGCCGATCGCATACGACGCTCACAGCCGCGGGGCGCAAGCCCTTGCGTTTCGGAACTCAAGCCCTACGAAAAATACGCAGGACTCAGTTACACTTTTCATAAGGCAACGGAATCTATGTGATAGAAAACGCATTTGAGAATCACGTAAAATAAATGCATATTCATAATTTATATGCTAATGTTACCATATTTATTAAAAGTATATCGTAAGATATTTTTGGTGGTATCTCTCAAAATGTGACATCCTTGATTTTTATTCTCTCGTCTTAGAATTCACCCCATCATACGAAACATTTCAATTACTCGTTATTTCTTCATATTTTAAAAGATACAAATGAATGAATTGAAATAATTTTAAAATATATTTTACAAATATATCGATGGTCACAGGGAAAAACTTGATAAGTCGAAATTTTGTGGAAAAATCGGGTAACTATATTTATGGAAGATAATCAAAATTAGCGTAGAGAATGGAAGTGAATCAATAATTATGGAAGAGAACCACAATTATAAAAGAGGTTCATAATTATGGGAGAGAATAATTACGGAAGAGAATCATAATTATAGAAGAGAATCATAATTTATAGAAGAGAAGCATGATTTTGACTTATCAAGTTTTTCCCTGTGACCATCGATATATGCCCACTTGCTTCAGGTTAATTTATACGAGGGGCATGCAATAATTGAATAGAGAAATTGCTCTGGAGAAATAAACGTTTATTTTTACAAAATAGGGACTTTTCCTACTTTTTTAAAATATATTTCTCACCAGCATTATTGCACTTGTTCCAACGGGTTAACAGCTTATTTATAACGGATGCAAAGATAACTTTATCTTGGTATTTGAATCAATTTCCCACAAATTTTTGACAACCTCGTTTCCCTGGAACTTCTTCCCATGTAAATACCTCCTTCAGTGGACCAAACAATGGAAACCAGATGGTGCTAAATCGGGGCTGTAAGAGAAATCCACTCCCAATCCACTTTCTCGATGGTTTCACGGCTTTGTTGAGCAGAGTGAGGACGTGGCGTTGTTTTGCTCCTCCTGCCTCCCCTCTGAGATCCACGACGTTTCTCTCTCATGTCTGGCTTATTTTGTTCAAAAAACATACCTAAACGTAATGGTTATTTATTATACGCTGCTCGGCGTGATAATCACAATAAACGCACCTATAGCGTCTCCAAACACAGTGAACGTGACTTTTTCTGCTGATGCGGCCAGAACGATGTTTGTCAATCACTGAGTCTCTACCACTTTTGAACTGTTTTAAACAATTGTAAAAAATCCTCGCGGTTCTTACAACTTTCACCATACACTTTAGTCATTCCATAGTATACATTAGACGTTTTTCACCTTCAGCACGTTTAAAAACGGATCGCAAAAGGTTGTTCAACCAATGTGTAATCTCCAGGTCGACACGCCATCATTCACTTAATTTTGAGGTTATGAATACAACAATGCTCATCCTCCACATGGTCAGAGCTCATCCCAATGATGCCAACTTAAATTCCTAAAATTACCAAACTTGTCCTATTCACCGTTTTTCTCTAGCCCAATTTGTCTCTTTAATTATTGAATGACGTACGGAAAGAAACATTTGGGATAAAATTGATGCAAAATATTCACGATTATAAAAAAACACGTTCGTAAAAATATTTCATGTTTATCGTATTTCATTCCCCTAACAATAGGGAAACAGGAATATGTCGTTTCCAGATAAAAATAATCTAAATATAATCTAAATTCATTCTATCATTTTTTTAAATATTGGATGAAATAAACTATCTAAGAGAAAATATCAAACTTTCTGACCTTTCGTTCAAAATACGAAAGGAAATTTTGGCAGTAGAATGAAATTGTAAGGAAGAATGTACGCTCATGATTGCAGATAAAGGGACGAATGATATCGCTTAAATAGTCAAAATGTTAAATAAAAAATAGTCAAATGTTGAAAAATTCCTTGGTGGCACAAGAGAACTTATGATAAGTAAGTAGGATACGTAGTTAAACTAATCTAACCAAAATTAAACTTAATAATTTATTAAAACTTTCAACCTCCATTATATTCGGAATCCCACCCAGACATTTTCGTAGTAGTTTTAAATTTCCTTTGGTCGGAAGGATGAACAGACGGACGGACAGACATTTTGGCAAAAACCAACACTTTCGGTAACAGGAGACTCAAAAAAGTGTAAATCGATTTCCCGGAGCGTTACATACGGCGTAATATACTACATATGTTACTCCATATGTAATATATTACTCCGTATATACGTAAGTATACGAGAAAGTATCTAGTGGTGTTACAACAGCACGTACTTTCTCGCGATATTGTTAATATCTATGTAATATTACGAGGGTTGGTGCAGAAGTCATGACAACTATTTTGTGAGAATATACACAGTAATATACGGAATATAGAGAAAGTTTTGTAATGCTGCGCAAAAAAATGGGGAATTTCGGCAGAAAAAAATTCGTTGCCGGGCCATGATAACAAAAAAGTGAATATATCCAGTTGCTAAATTAGGAGAAAAAATATCCCATAACACGTGGTATAGATAGAATCTCTGTTTTGTAAGTCCTTGATACCGATAAAAACAATTGAAACAAAACGTCCGTCCGTCCGTCTGTATGACCGTCTTTCTGTCTGTCTGCCTGTCCGTCCGTCTGTCCGGTTTATGTGAACAACACTAGCTCCTAAAATAAGCATACGAGTTTTACCAAATTAAGAAAACCCTGTCCATCCGGCCTGATTCGAAGCTCTGAGATTTTGAAAAATATTTATTAATTTTTGGGGGACATTTTCCTCGACACCTTTCAAAATTTCCTCAAAAACGGCTCCAAATTTTTATTTAAATTTCTGATAAGAATAGAGTAAAATACACTTATTAAGGTGGCATAAGTCCATTGTTAACTCTGATTTTGATTGATTTTCATTGTTAACTCTGAATTTTTGAAAATTGCGTAAGTTTGAATTTTATTCGGCGTCTTCCACCAAATACAAAATTGCAGGTAGAGATTTTTCCTTCAAATACAAACTTATTCTTCAGATTGAGTTCTTCTTTCAGGTCCTATACATTTTTTCAAAACTTCAGTAGTTTTCGCGCAATATTGCGTGCAAAATGTGCCATTTAAAAGAATCAAAAACAAGATTTTCTCAAAAACGGCTCCAATATTTTTCCTTAAACTTTTGGTAAGTATAGGTCTAAATGTACTCTATTAAATGGCATAAACGCCATATTTCTCTATTCTCTTGTTTTTTTTAAAAATTGCAAAATTGTAATTTTCTTGACTTGCGTCACACGTATATTTACATCAGCGGCGATTTATTAACATTATTACATTAATAAGTGCATAGGCTTTAAATAATGTCAGATAAAGATTCTCGAAAACTCAACCGTTTTCTGTGATGTTTTCTTCAAACTTTTGGAACGGATACTGTTAATTGCACTCTTTAATATGTCGTAAAGTTCAATTTGGAGTATTTTTTCTTTTTTTTCAAAAATTACACAAATGTAATTTTTTTGAAAGATATCTCACTCCGTTAATACGCACATTTCCAGCAATTTGTAAACACTATTGTGTTTATGAGTGTATGTGCTTTAAAAAGCTTTAAATTTCGAATTTCCAGTAGTGCTTAATTGCTATTTTCTTAAAAACGGCTTCAATTTTTTCAAAGAAAATTGCCATTTAGGACGAAGTTTTAGTGTTCTTTAATATTCTAAAATAAATATTTCCGTTTTAAAATTAGGAAACCGAAAAATTAAGAAAATACCAAAAAGTGTATTTGGGTGGCGATAGATGGCAGCTGGCAAGAGTATGTGGCAATTCCAAATAGCTTGCTCCGTTGCAAGGAAATAGAACACTAATACGGGAAAGTCTGTGCCACTCTGCAGCACCACTAGTTTAAACATTTCTTAATTTTTCTGTTTCCTAATCGTATAACAGAAATATTAAATTTAGAATATTAAAAAAACTCGTTCTAAATGGCAATTTTCTTTTAAAAATTTGTAGCTGTTTTTATAAAAATGACCTTTAAGCGTAGCTAAAAATATGAAATTTGAAGCTCTTTTTCACAGAAAATTTTTTGAGTTTTTGAAAAACTTAATTTGAAGCCCTTACACTCACAAATATAATAATTAAAAATTGCTGGAAATGTGCATATTAAAGATGTGACAAATCTTCCATATGCACATTCATACGTAATACTGGCCGTAAAGACACCGTATTATTAACAAAATTTTAATTAACATGAAATGAAAACACAAAATACTAAAAGAATTAGAAGGAAACATTCCTCAAGTTAACTGAAATAAACGAATTGATGTAATATAGTAGATAAGTGTTTTTATTTAGGTCATTTAAAAGTGTCTTACCTGAGGTGATAATTAATATTTGTGTATATTTTTGTGCAGTACAATCATGTCTTTCTTTAAAGTTATTAATTTATTTTCTAACGAAGGTTCATAGATAATATATTGTTTTAAAATGAACAAAAAAGTTATTCTCGTAATAAAGTAGGAAACCAAAAATATACCATTCAATAGCTTGAAACATCACGTTTGTAGAGCGAGAAAAGTTTAATTTTCTTAGATCTTGACCATTGATCCCATTTTAATAAACCATCATAAAGGGAAGAAGATCGCAGCGAACTTTGCTTGCTTCCTTTTGCCTTTGCTTACTCGAGTTTTAATTCTTAGTCGGCAATTACAACGGCATTAAGCACTCAAATGAACTTTCCGATATGAACCCCCGCAGTTTCTTTCAATAGAAACACGCTTCATTTGTACCTGAAGAAGAACGAAGTTCTATATATTCCACAGCCTTGTTTACAATCATTGAGAAATTTTGTGTCGGCAAAAAGATAAATTCAGATACCAAATTATTGAAAAGCGGCTAGTTGTTTTGTTCATCACTTATTGTGTTGAAATTCTATTATGTATTTTTGAAAAGAAAAATATGATTGTAATACTACAGTGAATACTAAATTATTATACTCAAGACGTATTTTTAGGTTTGTTTACAAACGGACAAGTGGATCTTCTGTGAAAGAGGGTAGTGATTTGTTAATGTGCACTTGGGGAAGAAACAACAAAGAACCATTTAATGAATTAATTAATTATTTAGAACGTGAAAAATCAATTATTTAATAATTTTGCAAATCCTTCCATGAGATTCTTGACAGGTTTGTTGCGTTTTGACATAGTTGCTTTGCATATTATGGTTTTTCCTAGAAATGTAGATGGTTTTGCAAGCCTTGATGTTTTTTTATAAGATTTTACTTTCTCGCTACGGAGTAGAGAGAAAATTATGAAATGCTACGCAAAAAAATGGCGAACCAAAAAAATTGTTAAATCCACTTTCCAAATTTAGAAAAAAATACTCTGTCACGTTGTGAAGCCAGAATCCATGATTTTTGGGGGTTCTTAATGTCGAAAATTCGAATGACAGCGAAACTGTCTGTCCGTCCGTAAACGAAGCTAGCGGCTACACCGTTCAGCCAGTTTTCTCCAAATTCATATTCCCCAATCGATTTGGCTGATGTCGACGCGCCTTGTATTTGAAATTGATATTATAATTTTGGGGGGTGCTTTACATAAGTCTAAGAGATATTTTCAAATTTGGAAAAATGATGGGTCGATTGTTTTTGATTAAATTTTGTTGTTGGATAGTGTGAAATACATTCTCACGCAGGTCTCATGTTCGTTGAAAACCCTGATTTTTCAAGAATTGCAAATTTCAAAATTTTTGGGTGTCTTCCTACTACTAAAATATTAAAAATAGGGATTTTTTTTCGTAATGAAATTTATTCCTTAAGGATAAATTCTGAAATAAGGTCAAGAATAAATTTTCAAAAATTTGAGTAATTTTCGGTCGTAATTTTGCGAAATCGTAGTGTGTTACTTAAGTTGTGAGTTTATTTCATGTGTATTTTTCGAATAATTTTATTACTGAAATCCTTCGCTTGCTGTTTGTGCCGAAAGATAACTAACAATTTCGTAAGTATGTGGCAATTTTACGTAAAATCTGACAATGAATGATAAAAACTATAATTTGCATTTATAATTTTTTAATCGTTTGTAGTTAAAAATATTTTTTTAGTCATGGTATTGCTTTCCCTGTATCAGAGTATTTGAAGTAATGTTCATTTGTGGTAATATTTACATTAGTGGCGATTTGTTCGCATTATTGTATTTACGAGTACATTTGCTACGAATAATGTCTGGTAAATTTTCTCGAGGACTCACTTTTCTGTAAAAACTAGTTCAAAATTTCGCATTTTCAGAAACACTCAAACACAATTTTCTCAAATTTTTTCCAATTTTATCTTCAAACTTTTCGAACGGATAGGGCTCATTGCACTCTTTAATATGACGTAAAGTTAAATTTGGGGGTATTATTTTGTTTTTGGAAAAATTACATAATATAATTTTTTTGAAACATCTCTCACCTCGTTAATAGGCACATTTCCAGCAAATTGTAAATACTATTGTATTTGTAAATTAATATTCTTCAAATGACTTCAAATGAAGTGTTCCGAAAACAAACATGTTCTGTGAAAAAGAACTTCATGTTTTGCATTTTTAGTAGCCATTTTCTTAAAAACGGTTAAAAGTTTTTCCAAGAAATTGCCATTTAGGAAGACGTTTAGTGTTCTTTAATATTCTAAAAATTAATATTTCGTTCTACCATTAGGAAACTGAAAATTCAAGAAAATGTCAAAAACTATACTTTGGAAGGAAATAGATGGCAGCTGGCACGAGTATGTGGTAATTCCGAATATCTAGCCCAGACCCAAGCAAATAGAAAACTAATACGGGAAAGTCTGAGCCATTCTGTAGCACCACTAGTTTTGTTTTTGCTCCGACCTATCGGTCTTAAGAATAAAACTCAATGTTGATCGTACAAAAATCAACAAAAAAAATTATAAATTTCATGCACGCATTACAAACTTTAGTATTAATTTTGCTTTCATTTATTCGTATTAACATCACAAATATGCAAACATGTCTAGATGCAATTTTTCTAAAAAACGAGCGTCATTAATTTTAAATTCGTGTTCACTTAAGGTTAATGGGAATAGAAAGATATAAGTGTAAGTTTTTTTACTTGTAACAGCATAGTATTTTGACAATCAGTTTCATTGAGATTTCCTTGAAAAATACGAGTTGCAGGACAAGCTCCGGTTAATTAATACGCTTCGAAATTACGGAAACATAGTTATTTCGCTAATTTCTATGGTTGAAGTCTAATTTTAGGAAAATAATCTACTCTCTAAATCTATGCAAGCCAACATCACAAACGCGTGCTCAGTAGAAACAAACAGCTCGTTCTGTTTTAAAAGTAATGCAACGCGTTACAAAAAATCTACCCGATGTTGGGTGCTGGCTAGTGAAATTGCGCAATAGAGAAGCGAATTGGCTTGTTTTTCGGATGAATTCTCTCGAATTCCGCACACTTTATTGGCCAGCAGTTGCTTCCGAAAATACCATTTCCATACTCAATAGGCTCGTTCTGCGGAAAGTACCACATAAAAACTTTCCAATTAGTGTTGTAGCGAGGGTACAATCTGCTGAATGATTTGTTCCCCCCATAATTCGAGTACGGTCCGCGACGCAGCGGGCCGTGTGAGTCTCCGCCCCTGCCCCCCGCCGCCGTCCCACGTGACGCCTCTCCCCGCGTGACATGGCCGTGGCAGGGTCCGAGAGGGGTTGCGCGGGGCCACCCCTAGGTGTTCGCACCCTCCCGTGGGGTCCCGCCCCCTCGCAGAATGCTCCCGACCACTCCGCGCCGCGCCGGAGACGGTGCCTGGCACGCTGCGTCCGGCGGGTGGGAGCGCCGGGAAGGAGGAGCATGGAGGCATGGGAGGGGGTCGAATGGGGAATTATTAAGGGGTCGCGTAAGAGGGTTCGTAAAGGGGGTACTACGAGAAGGACATTTTGGGAGTCGAGGGTTCGCGTAAGGAACGTAAGGCAAACGTTAAGGTGCTTTGGCGGAAGTACAAAAATCATATCAAAACACGGAACAGGGAAGCCACGAGGGAGTGCAAAGGGAGTAAATATGCTTTACAATGGGAGGCATTGCAGTGAAGTTGGTAGATGTTCAAGGATAATTTTGAAAAATAGGAAAACGTATGATTGTGGAGAGTACCCGCAAAGAATCAGAAATAATTTTACTTGGAAGAGAGAGAGAAATAAGACAAGTCTACGAGGTCGTGGGAGAGGGAACCAATTTTGCGATATTCAATTGAAGTTGTAGCATCGTAGTAAGTAAACTATTTTCAGACGATTAAAATATGAATACTCTATGGATATAAAAACAATTTATTAAATTCTCTATTATCTGAACAATTTACGATGTATGCATAGTTTTGTGCACATTTGTCATGAATGACATTAATTTGCCGGACGCAGTTAATATGGAATATCTTCGAGAAGAGCTCCAGTTCACCCCGTCCTGTTCAAAGCCAAAGGGATTTGTAGTTGCACGAGATGCTGGTCACCAGAAGAGTGACTCTACCTTGGAGAGAATATCGTTCTTGGGCTGCAATACTGGCAAAACTGAAAATTAGTGGTACAGCGGTACATACTCTCTCGTATTATTTGTAAATTTTGCAATTTTCAGAGTTAAACGAAAATTAGATCTGCGTCACGTTTTAAGCGCCGTTTGCTCTACCCGAGAAAAAAGTTTTAAAGGAAAGAATTGCAACCAATTTTGAAAAATAATGAAAATGTAGAGAATATACAGAATACCTCAAAAAAGTAATTCGTAGGGCCATCGAAATCGAACTCGCGGGCCTTGAGTTTGGTCAGATCGATCGGGGAATGACATTTTTTCAGAAAATGTCTGAGCGGTTTAGGCGCTAGCGTTGACTACAGCAGAGAGACCGATAGATAGGCAGACAGACAGACAGAGGGACGGATAGTAGGCCAGGGACGGGCAATTTTTCGGTATAAAGGACCCACAAAACGTGGATTCGGAGTACACAATGTGCTAAGGAAGGTAATTTTCTACTCACAATACCAAAATTTAATCAATTTTTCGATATTAAGAACCCATAGTTTTTCTCTCTAAAAATAGACATCTTTGCGGCAGCGTTACAGTACTTTTTCTATAGCATGTGAGAAAGTAAAAGGTGTTTTTAAAAATATATTTTACATGTTTATTGAGTAAGAAATGCATTAGATCGTTTTCATTAATTGATGAATCAAGAAATAAGCATTAGCCTATTAACTTATATTAAAAATAGCATTAGTCTTGTAAAGAATACTGTAGATATTCCTGCAGAACTCTTGTAAAGAGTTCTGCAGGAATATCTGCAGTATTCTTTGGTTTATGTAAAACATTTCGTTTAAGGACTATGCAACGCGGTAAAACTTTTTGTGATGCTATCTTTCGAACTCTACAAGTTTGGCCGCGGCATAACGCCGTTACCGAACGTATTATGACTTTCTCTTTTGTGGGAGAGTAGTGCAGTGAAGTACATCAAATGGTTGTAGTCTGCGCGTGCTTCAGCGACATACGGGTTAAAGTGTTACATGTATTAAGCTAGAACGTCGTAAAATGTCAATACATGTGTTTAACAATGAGGAAACTTTTATAACGTGCAGAGTTTTGGAAAATCGCAGCATGTTACAAATTTGCAAGAAGAGATAGTGCAAGATCTCTATTTTATATCCCAAAATATAAAAAATATTGCAAAATACTAAAGCATACTTCCGGAGGAAAGAAAAACTTACATCAGCACGTGCATTTTTTTGGGAACACAAAACTCCTGTAATGGCGACATAGATTTTGATAGATCCGGAGGTCACTACCATCACTAACAAAATTAATTAATCAAGAGGAGAAATACCATTTTACTTAAGTGTATTCACTTAAGGTGAACTCAGTTTCAATTTAATTAAATTGATTGAATTAGCCACGGAGGCGAGTAGCTCTCGACGCGAGTAGCCAAGCTTCCACAGACGGGAGGGAGGCGTAGATGAAGACATTGACTACGTTGGAAGTAGGCGAAAGAGTTACATTTAATGCTAGCTCACGGAGCAGCTTCTTTCAATTATGATTTTTAGTAAAAAATCATTGTTAAACTTTTTCTTATTTGTGCAAGTTTATTAAAGTGAAAAAGATTTATGAAGGACACACAAAAGAATGGGGAGGCTAGGCCATTCTTCAGAATATTCATGAACTGTTACGGCATTGATTGCACTTTTTAACTTACGTTGATATCGTCTTTAGCAATTTTTTTATTAATCAAATTAGATTACCAGCATCGATATCTCACCCGTCATGAAATCTTCCGCATAAAAGTCCAAAATAGACTTTCTACCTTGACAATATACTTCTAAATTTAATTGGGATAATAACTCTGCAAATCTGACTGATTTGACGTGATTGACAAATTAGAAGCGTGGTCTGTTTCCATGTGTATTTTCCAGCCTGGAAAAACACAGCTTGAAACAGCGGGCGCGCGACGTGCTGGAGATACGCCTGCCATGGGTTGCATACGTCCGCGTGCGCCGGCTCTGCTATTAGTTTACGGGAGGAGGGGCGGAAGTATGTGTGGGTGGGGGCTGAGGAGGGTGTGTGGGGCGCGGGAGGGGGCATGTATTGGACAACGTTAATGGATCCCGTGAAATATGCATGTATTTTGCACCGCAATGAACCCGTGGAATTAAATTATAAGCGGAACGCAACCCCTCGACACGAGGCGCAGGATAAGGGGCATGGAGAGCGAGGCACGGGGCGTGGAACACGGGGTACGGCGCAAAAGGCATGGGACACAAGACACCAGGCATGGGGCATGTGCGTGGGACATTGGACACACGGGACAAGAAGTGGAGATCGGCCGGAAAAGTCCTTCACTGCTCAGATAATATTAGTTTTTCGCACCGGGAGACATCTCACAGGGCATCACTGTTATGTCTGCAGTCCCTCCGACCGGGAGGCCCTCGATTTGGGTCCCGAGCGTGGCAGGATTTTCGACACTAGCTTGTCAGCAAGGGCAATTTAGTCGCTGTCTGGAGGAGAATTCTAGCGGCAGGCTGGTCTGGTTGGTAGTTTTCCGTGGTTTCACGATTATAAACAGGCGAATGCCAGAGCAGTACCCTAACAAATGGGCAACGGACCGAGCGCGATCTTTGCTACCTCTTTCTTGTCCTATCCTCTCCACATACCACACATACACTAACATGCACTACACTACCACACATGAAGGGAGATCGGTCGTGAACTTGCCGGCTGAGGCGGTGCCCCATTGGTGGGAGATACCTGGTTACGGGAAAACCCTGCTAGTCGACGGTATGTCGGCACCGGATCTCGCCATCTAGCTGGGAAGAATCACCACCTCACGAAAAAAAATATGACCTACACTTAGGGGACAACTGGCCATAGTAGTTGACGCGCCCGGAATCATTAACAATCAATCAATCGTTCTTTACGGATGAACTTTCGGGTTATTATGCCTGTTAGGAGTCAAAGTTTCATAGCCATTTATACATTTATCTCTCATTTAATAAGAGAAAATTTTATTTAATAATGTATTTTGTGAAATGCTCCATGGCCATATGCCCAAAAGTAAATTGGTTTACAAACAAATCTGAAAAAATATATTTTACTTATTGTTACTTTACTGTTATTAGAAGTTATTCTTTCTGTCTTATATTAATATTGAAGATTCTCATTCATCTGTGTTTCTCCACTAGTTTGCAGAATCATAAGAGTTCAATATTTTCTTAAACTTTTTTAAATTTTTTGTAACTTCAAACAATATTTACGTTAAGTATGACTTCTGGATTTCTACAATATTATATACAAATAAGAAAACAAAAGAAACTAGTGATGCTACAGAATGGCACAGACTTTCTCGTATTAGTTTTCTATTTCGTTGGTTCTGGGCTAGCTATTTGAATTACCACACATTCTTGTCAGCTGCCATCTATCGCCGCGCAAAGTACATTTTTTTGACATTTTCATAATTTTTCGGTTTCGTAAAGATAGAACGGAATATTCATTTTAGAATATTAAATAACAGTAAAACATCGTCCTAAATGGCAATTTAAAAAATGGAACAGTTTTAAGAAAATGGCGCATAAGCGCTACTAAAAATGCGAAATTTGAAGCTTTTTCACAGAATTCTTTTAGTTTTCGAAACACTTCATTTGAAGCCATTTGAAGCAATTTAACTCACAAATAAAATAGTATTTACAATTGCTAGTAATGTGTAATGTGCATAATAAAGGTGTGAAAGATCTTACAAAAAATTACATTTGTGTAAATTTACAAAAACAAAACAAAAACAAATTGAACTTTACTTCATATTAATATTGCAATTAGCACGACCCGTTCGAAAAATTTGAAGAAAAAATGTGGATCCATTTATGCGAAAGTGGCGTTTGAGCGTTTCTGGAAATGCGGGATTTTGAGCTAATTTTCACAGAAAACGGTTGAGTTTTCGAGAAACTTTACTTGACATTATTTGAAGCACATGTTCTTTTCATAACATAATGTGCACAAATTCCCGCAACATAAATACTAACGACATGAGAGACAAGTAAAAAAATGACATAAATTTTGGAAAAACAAAAGAATAGAGCAATATGGCGTTTATGTCATCTCATAGAATACATTTATCACTATCCCTATCAAAATTTTAAAAAAAACAAATTGAGCCGTTTTTTGAGAAAATCTTGTTTTTGTAATTTTTTAAATTGCAAGTATTTCGTGCAATATTGCCAGAAAACTACTAAAATTTTCAAAAAAATATACACGACCTTAATGAAAGAAAATACCTTGGAGAACAAATTTTATCTGAAGAAAAATCTCGATTTTGAGTTTTGTAATTGTAGGAAGACGCCAAAAATAATTCAAACTTTTGTTAACCGTAAAAACGGGACATATGGCACCATTAAAAGTGTATTTCACTCTATTCTTCCAAGAAATTTAAAGAAAAACTTTGGAGCCATTTTTGAGAAAATTTTGAGAATGTCCGGGGAGCTTCATGCAAAGTACCCCCAATTTTGATGGAAGTTTTTCAAAATCGCGACGCCTCGAGTGGAACCAGATCGACCGGGGAATATTCATTTTGGAAGAAATCGTACTTGTGGTTTAGACACTAGTGTTGTTCACACACTGACGGCCGGACGGAAGTGAATTTTTTTCAGCCGAAAATCCGCCGTTTTTTCACGCAGCATTATATAACTTTCCCTACACTACGTATATTACTCCGTGTATACGTCGTTTACGAGAAAGTAAAAATTCATCTTTTGACCCTGATAACGAAACAGTGGATAAATCCAGTTGCTAAATTAAGGGGAAAATCCCCTAACACATGGTGTACCCCGAATCCCTGTTTTGTGAGTCCTTGATACCGAAAAACCAATTGAAAGCAAATGTTAGACTGTCCGACCGTCTGAGAACACCACTAGAGCATATACCATGCATACGATTTTTTCCTCTTGATGAAAACCCTGTCAATATAGCTTGAGCCGAAGCTTTGAGATTTTGAAAAAGATTCTTCAAAATTTGGGGTAGGCCCTACTTTACATGAAAACGGCTCCAACGTTTTGTTTAAATCTCTTGTAAGAGTAGAGTAATATACCTTTAAGTTGGCATATTCTCCATTGTGATTTCTTTCATTAGGGTCATGTACATTTTTTGAAAAGTTTACTAGTTTTCGCGCAATATTGCGTGCAATATGTGCAATTTTGAAAAAAATACAAAAAGTAGATTTTCTCAAAACGTTCCAATTTTTTACTTTAAAACTTTTGGTGAGGATAGTGCATAATGTACTCTATGAGACGACATAAATGCTACATTTCTCTATGCTTTTGTGTTTTTGCAAATATTACAAAAATGTATTTTTTGAACTTGTCTCTCACGTCATTAATATTTACACTAACGCCGATTTGTTCACATTATTATATTTATAGTGCAGGAGCTTTAAATAATGCCCTCTAAAGATTTTCGTAAACTGAACTGTTTTCTGTAAAAACTAGTTCAAAAATCCGCATTTTCAGAAACGCAAAAGTTTTCTTCAAACTTTTCAAACGGATAGTGCTAATTGCACTCCTTAATGTGACGTCAAGTTCATTTTGGAGTATATTTTTGTTTTTTTCAAAATTTACACAAATGTAATTTTTTAATGATCTCTTACACCTTTAATACGCACATTTCTAGCAAATTTGTCAATACTATTGAATTTGTGAGTTCAGGTGCTTCAAATGACTTTTAATGAAGTTTTTAGTGAAAACTAAAATATTTTCTGACAAATAGAGCTTCAATTTTTGCATTTACAGTAGCGCCTAAAGCCCTTTTTTTAAAAAAAACGGCTCGAAATTTTCAAACAAAATGCCACTTAGGATGTTTCACTGTTCTTTAATATTCTTAAAATAATATTTCCGTTCAACTAATGGGAAACCGAAAAATTATTAATATGTCAAAAACTGTAGAGTGGGTGGCGATTGATGGTAGTTGCAAGAGTATGTGTCATGTCCGAATAGCTAGCCGAGACCAAAGGGAATAGCTAACTAATACAGGAAAGTATGTGACATTTTATACCACCACTAGTTTTCGTTATACATTACTCGTGCTGTTAATGTTAACTATTTCAATATTTTGTAATAAAATAAAAATACGTAAAGTAGTTTTTGAAGTTAAAATCATAACATATTCTCAAAGAATATTGGAAAATCTACTGAACTAAGCTGTTGAATCTTGCTATATTCGTCACATAATTTAATTAAATCTCAATGCATACAATACACTAGGTTGTATCTTTTAAATTTAGGATCATGAGACTTGCTCCCCAATGTATCCCTTATTATTTTAGCAAAGCCTCCACTTCGTATTTTCCACCATGACTGTTATTTCCAAATTTTCAGGCGCACGAGCACTTGTAATGAAACGCAAGGACATGAAGTGCTAATGCCCCACCGCCTTGCGGGTCCGGGTTTTCGCCGTTCACGGTAAATATTGACGCCATCGCAAACGGTGGCTGCGACGCGGGAGGGTGGGGCGGTCGGGAAGGAGGTGGTTGGGGTGTTGAGGCGGTCGGAGCTGCTAGAGCGCCAGTCGCCGCCGCCGCCGCCACCCTACCCCTTCTGCAGGCTGCCACCGCCGGTAATTGCGTTTGTCTTTAGCCGCTGCCCGCCCTGTCCGCCAGACGCCCGTTAACTGACCCATCGGCGCGCCGCTGGGCGCAGCGGGAGAGTGGGCGAGGGCGCAGACGAGGGCGATGTGGGTTGCCGGCGGACCCATCGCCCTTGTTCCGGCTACAGTAATCTCCTAGCCGTGCCCTCGACTTTCGCTCCTTGGGATCAACCAGCCATGTCTTCGTCGTCGTCGTCCCACGTGCTCCGAGATCGGGAGCACGTACTCGCCAGACGAGCGATCAGACTAGCGCTGTTATCTTGCCTATTACACATTCTGCTGCAGGCGTCTCTACTGCATCATACAAGACACGTTCCATTGGCCTTCTCTTTTACTCTTGTTCGTCACGTTGTTTTACAGACTTTTTTATCATATCAAATTACAAACAAATCAATTGGATGATTGATTGAAATTCGTTGTCATAAACGTAGGTGCAGCGTAACTCAAACGTTCACATCCTATTGATATAAATGTTTGCAATGAAATGAAGAGAGACGTTGAGACTCCGAAACTCTATAATTATTTATTTCTTTAATAAAATGAAAAATATTATTTTTTAAACTTTTGGCATAACATTTACAAAAACTAAAATTTCGGCATAACATTTAAGAACGATCCAACGCACGCTGAAATCGAAAGAAAACTATGTTACCTCCAGTCTTGTAAGTGGTGTGTATGATTTCCTTTCGACCGAGGATCACGGCAAAAATTCAAAACAATTAAGCAGTTCCAATTTCAACTGAAAAATGTAAATAGATAATAGTGTTATTCCATCTATTCTCATATTGAGCATACTGTCTGAATTCTCAAAGTGCACGACTTCGTATGTCAAAGCTAATGTCACACTATGCTCCAAGGAAGAAGCTCCCATCCATTAAATATTAGCTACTCACGTGTTGAATTATGGCACAGCAATATTTTTATATTTTTGTTATGTAAAGAACTGTCCGCAATGACAACAATGACATCTACAGTATAGTAGTATTGCGTAGTACATACTATACTGTGGATGTCATTGCAGTATTCGTGAATACTGATTTGTTTGAATGCTTAATTTGTTTAGTCTTACACAAGAGTATTTTATTTCTTGTTCTTGATAGCGGATATGTACTTTTTGCTACATTTTTGTAGCTACAGGTCCCTACTTAGTTCGAGAATGACAATGCTACACTCCTTTTAAATACATCAATATAGATTAGTGGGTCAAGGTCGATGCCACGAGCGGGAGTCTGTGGCACGAGTGCCACAACGAAATTGCCTCTCCACGCAGTCATAACTCCGGCGCAAGAGACAACGCCATCACTATTGTAAAACGGCGGGGTTACTCATAGTTTCCTCTCCCAACGCTAGTGGCGCGGAGAGTTCGTGACATGGCACGGTGCCGCGGG
>JAHLJT010006754.1:0-23444 GCA_031308135.1 Acheta domesticus
ATTTTGAAACAAAAATGTATTTGAGGAAGTAAAATTTTCAGTAGGCAAAATATTAGACAGTGTCCAAACTATAACAGCAACGTGTTACATGTTTATACCATATTTGCTCATGTATAAGCCGCACTAACAATCTTTGTCACAATAATTTGAAAACAAAAGTATCTTGTGTACAAGCCACACCTAAATTCAATATCACTCAGTAAATTTTGTAATAAAAATAAGTATTTATTTAAAACCAGTGGTGCTAAACAGCACGCACTTTCTCCCACACAAATTATGTGAAAATTATTCAAATTTTCAAAAATTGTACATGGCCATATTTCAAAATCTATCTTCATGGAACAGATTTCATTAAAGGTAAACATCTCTATCATTAATATTTTAGCTGTAGGAAGACTGAAAAAATTTGAACTTTTGAAATTTTCGAAAAAATTAGGGTTTTCAAACAAACATGAGACCTGCTCCATTCTCTTAAACATCCTTCACATCATCAACAACAATATTTAATCAAAATCAATGGAGCCATTTTTTTGAAAATTTTGAAAATGTCCTAGGCGCTTCATGTAAAGTACCCCCCAAAACTGAAATATCGGTTTGAAATTCAAGGGGCTGCCACCAATTAATTGGGGAATATCAATTTTCAAGAAAATCAGCTGAATGATTTAACAGCTAGCATTGTTCACAGATGGACAGACAGACATTTCACCGTCATTCGATTTTTTGGTATCAAGCTCCCAAAACAAAACAAAACAAACAACAAAACACAAAAATCTGGCTACACACACATGAGGACCACATCAGAGCGCAACACTTTGTAGAACTATAACAATGAGAACTACATTGCACTAACAATGAGAACTGAGGCAACATGACAATGCACCACCACAAGGCTTCCAAAGCTGTAAAAAGTTTTGAAGCGTGCGGCATTTCTTAAAAGACGGACAGGAGCGAGAATGATACGTTATGGATGTCAGCGATTGTGAAAGTTACAATGAACATCGAGGCCGGGAGCGATGGACTTTTAAATTTAACATCAACTTGTATACTGTATACTGTGTGCATTTGTAAAAAAAAAATGTTAATTTTTAGCATAAAATTTTAATTTTTCTTCCAATGATTTTTTTTTCAAAAGAAAAATCTCATATAAAAGCCGCATCCCCATTTTACGAGTTATTATTTTGAAAAAAAAGTGCGGCTCACACACAGCAAATACAGTATTTACGGTTTAAGTTTTAATGCGTGAAAGGAAAGGAAGATCCCACAACATTAAACATCAGCAACAATCTTAACAATTGCATATTGCAACTCAACTCTCTACTTCTGTGTCTTGAGCAATGGTTAACACATATTGGGTTGTGGTAGTTTTATCTTCACACGGTACAGCACCTTGTGCCTGGCAATGCTGTCTACCTCCACCTCCACATTCTTGTATTTGACCTTATCAAGTTTCATTTTTATACCAACGATTCCTTCTTGTTATAACTTGACCAAGCAAAGAATGAAGGCTGCGATTGCGGCGCGTCGTGGAACTAACAGTGAAAACACAGGTCTGTACTGTCATTTTAGCTAACAAAAGTCGCCAGGAGCGGGAAGTGAGTTCAGAGACTGCTCCTACTGAATCACCATGGCCTCCTTCATAAGAGTTTGTGAATCAGCCGATAAAATATAACATCAGAGACACATCATGCAAGATTTGCACTGACTGTTTTATTTTTGTCCCTTTAAGTTGATTTCTTTACTTTTCACCGTCCTAGTACAAGACTGTTATAAAAAGTTCTATTTATATTGAATTTTTAATACTTATTCATTGAATTTAAACATTTGTATTCTCTTTCTTTCATCTTTTTCCATAGGCTTTAGAGTTTGTTAGATATGCAATAAAGTACCAAAACTTTAACTTTACTGTCATAAGTATCTACAATATTCTTCATTATGGTGGTAGTTACTCCTCACATAAGAATTTTATTTGGTATATATTCTGAGAAACTACTTACGTTTAAATAAACGCTTATATGAATGTTACTGTTCATCGAAATAATTAGTTTCAAAATTTGAATCGTTTTGCAGAGAAAAGTATAGTTTTATTTATTCCAATATAAGGTGCAGACATGCCTAAATACAGTTAAAATATTAATTGGGAAGATTCTAGATTTGCCAACGAAATGCATCGCGCTTTCTTTCGCAATAGTTGGGCACGGTACCATTTTAATTTTGAATTGAGTATCCTTATATCTCCATCTCTGTCCTTTCGGTTGTACACAGACGGTGGCACGCTCCTGTAACCATCATTCTCATGTTGGTCAGCTATACAAAGCAAGCAAACAAACAAAAAGAGCTCACCCATGCTAATGATCTTCAAACTTCTTGCCATCCAGTCTGACGAGGCAATGTAGTCCTCACGAGCATCCCCCAATATATCGTTCTGCAATGTGATCTATAGTATACCATTGGGCCATTGCACCACGTTATTACCGAACATCTCTCACATGTGTTCCAGTCAAATCTGCTCTGTTAACAGAAGGATCTCCTGGAGCCCAGTCTGTTCCAAACATGTATCTGTCAAAAGACCAAACAATTATTCATTTATTTATTTCAGTGTAAAATATTAATATAATATCAAGATGTAAGATAATATTTTTCAATTCACTGTATATAATTCTAGTATTAACTTTCAATATGAAGGGCAAATTCCATTGTAGCCACTGTTTTAATCCACAGCAAAAACTACTCAATCCACCCTCGCTATGTCACTGCAAGAAGGTAATAAAGTATCTCCCTCTCTTTACAGATCTAAATATGTTGTAATATATGCGTAACTTTATATTTCACAACGGCTTGAATATTGCTTGTGAACCTGAAGTCATCAAATTTGTATGTGATATTAAAAATAAATTATCAGCTTATAATATTAAATTATGTATTATGTTTGTATGTAGTAAGTATTACTACAATATTGGTACAATTATTATGCCTTTTTCTGTTCTGGGTTATAGTAACAATCTTTACATCAAATCACAAAGCCCAGTTGATTGGTTTCACCTACAAAAGAACTGCTTTATGCCTGCACATGATTCCCACGCATCACTTTTTGAATCATTTTCGTTTCAAACAAACAAACAAACAAACAACAACACACAAATTTATCCTATACGAAATCTTTATGAAAGGCCAACCCATTAATTTAACACTCGCAGAGGTCTAAATCTAAATTGTCTTTAATTGTAGTTAATCTAAACCTGTCTCTCAAAAAGGATCCAAATGTTTAATATTTAACAAATAAAATTCTGAATAGGTCCATCCCCCTCCTCCCCATTTCTCGTAGTGAAATGTGTAGAATCCATTAATGATGAATGATCACGAAAACGGTAAGTATGTTTGAATGACATGCTTATACGCTAAACTTTAATTTATGAACAAGCATTGGTCAAAAGAAAATTTGTAAATTTACATCCTGAGGAGGGAAAATGAATAACAATTAAAATTATTCCTACATTATATTTAGCCTGCATTACAATTCGTGTAAGTTATTAAAAATTGTTCAATAGCCTACATCTTGTTTGATTAATGAATTTAGAGTTAAGAGTGCATATCAATGGCTAATTTGTGCATTCTCCACATTGGTGCAAAGTAGATTGATTATTTTGACATAGCTGCATTGGCATTACTTGGGACTAGCTGCAGCAAGTAACTGCTCATTGTTACACAGCATGATCAAAGAAACATTCCTCTACATTTTAGTAATCAACAAGGCTTAATTTGCAAATACAAGGCAACCTGGTATTTTTTGAATGAGATCTTTAGGAAAAACCTCGTCTGATAATCAGGTAAATACGGTAACTCATATGTAAATTGGAAATCTGAAAATAACTTTAGCAAACTGATATTTTTGTTATGTTGGTGTTTATATAATATTTCACTGTATTGATAATTTTGTTCGGAGTTGTCCATTAAGGCTTATGGTCCTTTAGCATCCAACAAATAAGCATTGTGAAGAACTACCTTTTACTTCCCTTCTGAAGAAAAAGACATCTTAAGTTTTTTTTTGTTCTTAAAAGCCCATTCTCTGTTCAAGTTCAAGTCCACAAACTGCTGTGATAATTGCTGCAGATGGTTGTTTTGTTTATTAATAAATTTAACATACAGACACAGACAAATTATGATTCACATCACCCCTGCATAGGATGCACAACAATGCCCCTTGGTTTCTTTAGAGTAGGACCCGACAGGATGGTTCTTCGAGCCCGTCCTTCATGTTTAAGGTCGGTGCGAATTACTTCTATCATTGCTCGCATTCCATCAACAAAATATAATTGATTAGACACCCAGTCAAAAGCCATTCCTTCAACACTGGATAGATTACTTTGAACAAGAATCTCCCGTTCTCCAGACTCCAAACAGAGCCGCTAAAAAACAAAAACAAATGACAATTAACAAAAAAACCTAAATAGAATACTCCAAATGGAGATAATGGATTATACTTGTAGTGTCTCGGCTAAATGCATTTGAGTCCACAAAAAAACACAATTCTCAATGGCTATTAAGCAGATCGTAATTCAATATCTATCAAACTTGTCAATTACTATGTACTCACAGCTATATTGTCGAAGACAATGTCAGCCCAGTAGACACAATTATTTCGCATGTCAAATTCCACAGCAATAACATTGCGCAGATTGCGGATAGGCAGGGTCTCCATGGTTTGAGTAACAAGATCAATGCGTGCAAGACGATCACGCTGCGCCACCAGCAAGAATTCTCTCTTCTCTCTATAGACAAAGCATTATAGGAATATTTGTGAATATTTCGAAAAATTTTCTGAAAACATAGGATTGCCAGAAAATTGCCACAAAAGTGCTATTTGCTTTACTGTGGTTGGTCAGACAGGCAAACACAGTAAGGCCTTGAAAACTTTAACACTGATATCTTCAATTCCTTGATAACTCAAATTTTTTTCCCTAAATTCATCTTTATAAACTATATTGTGATCTTCTTCACAATATGATACAATCTTACTTACTTTATTAGTACATTCTCCATTTTTAAAAAAATATGACGAACACATTTCTTGGCAAAATAATTTATATATCCTTGCTCTTTCATTTTCATAAGAAAATCTTGTCAAAAATTTAGTTGTTTTGTTGAGAGAGACACAAAAGCCACTGACAGAAATCATGAGATTTTTAAAAATATATTGTTTCACTTTTGACTTTCCCTAGGATATGCAAACAATTTTTCATTTTTACATTTTTAAATTCTAATGCTAAAACTGAAAAACGGTTAGTATCTGCGATGCACCAAATATAAAAAAGAAGCAATTGTTTTTCTTATTCACAAAATTGGTTGTAACCACCAACTCATAAATGTAATATGCACCTCTACCTTTAATAAAATCATTTTATTTTTATCTTTATGTTAAAAACACCTTTACATTACTTCAAAAGGTTAAATTACAGCATGGGTAAAAATTATACAATTAGTCAAAGATCAATCCTCAATTACAACACCTTTTTATTATATTTTCATAAGGCAGGAACAATTCCTTTAACTCAGGGAAAATAAGTCCAGTCACCAAGTGTATCCATTCTTTTTCACTCACATTTACTACATACACGAACGGGTCTGAAGTTTCGGAAATATCAAAAGGTAATGAGAATAAACTTTTAGAAATGGAAATGAACTATTGGCAAAGAAGCTGTGGATGGATATTGTTGAACAAATAGGAAACTAAGGAATTGGAAGAAAAGCAGAAGTGAGTTTCAACATTATTGATATCATTGAAATTAAAAGGCTCAAATAGTATGGTCACTTCAACAGAATGGGTGAAGAACTATGGCCTCTAAAGATCTGGAACTAGAAACCGATGTCACACAGATGAGGAAGATCTAGAAGTACATGGAGAATGCAATGGATAGAACAGAATTAACTGAAGAAGATTGCAGTGACAAACTTAAATGGATACTAGGATGCAAGAGACACTTAATGGTGTAAAATACTCGTAGTAGTAATACTACTACTACTACTACTTACTTCATGGGGCATGGCAGGACATCAGGCAGAAACAAAGTCTCATTTCCTCCTACACATGGATCATCCATGAGCTTCCGGTATCCTTTGGTGCGGTTGAAAAACTTGCCTGGCTGGCACCATTTGGGTGGCTGGTAAGGACTACCTGGCGAGATAACTGTATCTCCATATCCACGAATACAATGACCTTGACCTGGATGTCTGGAGAAGCCTAGATCACTAGAAGGAACAAAGAACATTAATTAAGAGACAAAAATCAGAATTCAAAACACAACTTGTGAGCTCCATAATGCAAACTTCTTCTCATTCAAAACTCATACTCTCTGAAATGTAGGTCCAATAATAAAGGAAACCTTTCTATTCCGTTTAAAATTAAGTTATAAACAAAAATAATTACATTACGGGAGAAAAGTCTACCTCACCAACCACATACTGTTTTTCATTTAAGATTTTCTTAGCTGAAGTGATTCACCCAATGTGGTGAAGTTTGATCACTGAACACTAATACATATCCGCTCTGGATTTGAGGCCAGCAAAACCTGTCAACCACAATGACTGATGCACAAGAGACAAAACAGACGATTCCTGAACAAATGGACAAGGAAACACCCATGACTGGAGCAGAATTCAAGCACATGATCTCTTTAGGGTTGCCATACATCCTGAAAAAAGTGGGACATACTCTGAATACCTACACGAGTCCCACTGCCTGGCAGATTTTTCTCCGTTTCTGCCAAATGTTCTGAATTTTTATCCTCTGTTACAATTCCATGCAGTCATATAAAAACTGTGTTTTAGGGCTAATAGTGAAGTATATCACAGAACTATACGCTACATAAGAGGAGGCAAGTAGCTAATTACTTTGTAAAGCTAATATTGTTTTTTTTTTGCCTTTTTACAGTGCAATCTGAAAGCTGAAAAATAAAGGTACTGTGTGTTTTGAATCTAAGTGCATCAGTCTCAAAGTGTTAGGGCAAGAGAATGTGAAATGCAAAGGCAAAAGGGTTCAGTGAATAAGTGTTTTAATATTGACCAAAGTCAAGCTTTATTTAATAATTTATTTAAATATTCTGACATACTTCACAAAGTTTGTCATGGAAAAATAAGCAAATGACCTGGATAACCCAGAAAAAATCAGAAAAATTGTTCTAGAAAAAGTGTGGTCAACCTGTTATTCTTGAATGTGTGCAATCTGATCTACAATTCAGTAGTTTACTTGATATACTATTTCCGTGTTATACGATTTACTTGATATACTATTTAATTGCCTAAAAATTAACAATTTGCTCCGAAATATATTTTGGATGTCCTGAATTTTATTATTACCCTTACCGCACACTAGGATCTATTGCAGAGTCTTTGAGTCAAAGGAGCACTTGAACCACTATGCGAACAAGCACATTCTTTTTTCTATAATATAAAACTTCAATTCACGTGTCTCAACTGTACAATACTCACCATTCAAAATCTTCAGCATAACATTCGCACACTTCCATCTTCACTGGTCGGACGTAGTCCTTACCATTGTAACAATTTATTGTTGGAATCCTCCTTTCATAAACTTCCTTGCGCCCCAATATGCAGGGCATGTTTCTGCCTCTCTCCCTTGCAGGTGAGGTGGGAGACCAAGGTTTGTAGTCATCAGGTGTGCAATTGCGCTCTGCAAGAAAAGAGCAAACAATTGCCTAAATAATTAAAATCTATAAAACCAAACAATTAAGAGATCTCAGAGCGCAGGGTAGCTAGATAAATGACATCTCTTGCCAACATATGGACTGATATTTAACATAGTTCTATGTATATTGAGGTAATCCACAACTCTTAAATGTCATTAACAAGCAAATACAAGTATCAACAACAAGTGTCATTAACAAGCAAATACAGACAGTCAAGTCAATAAATAAAGCCATACTAGTGAATACATGCAAGAACTGTTGCATGCTATACCCCACCATCTTCCTTATTTTTTCCATTTCCATATTTAGCCTGTCTTTAAGACCCTCCTATCCTCCATCACTTGTTCTATATATCACCTTGTAATTGATAACAATATAATACACCCTTATCAATACAAACTATTCTTATTTAACTTTATCGAGCAAAGAGGTACACCAGTGTAATTCAATTGCGTAGAATATCGAGTAATTAGTAATTTCACATACGGATGGACGTTCTACAGGCTCTGAACAGGTGGGCTACAATCGAGAAGTGTCAAACCAGCAAAAACATTATAGAATGGTCAAGAAATTGTTCTGTAGATTATGGTGTGAAGAAAGTTTCTTTGAGACCTTTGGCCTCAAAATTTTAGTTTTTAAGGCCCTAGAATGCTTCCTTTAGGAGATATTTAATGATATAGATTCAAAAATCCTGATGTGCTCTGCAGGTTGCATTTTACACAAATATTTAGAAGCTTTTTTAAACTAATCCTTCATATATTTAAAGTCAAAGTGCAATTCGTCACGTCTCCGTGAAATTCTCTTTCTTTAGAGACCTCATTTACAATGATCGGTTGTGTGTGAGAGCTGGAAAGGGAAGGTATACTACTGAAATAATGTAGGGGACGATAAATATATATACATGGCAGAATTGAAATTAGGTTTGAAATGATTATTTGAAAGAAAAACATTTTAAAAAATACTTCTTGAACAGAAGACAAACACAATAAATTCACAAAAACAAATGGTGAGCAAACAATCGAAAAAGAGATTAAAGATTTTTTTGATGAAAGAAAAACGAACAAAGTGTCACGCAGAAACAAAACGAACAAGATTTGGAACATATTTGCGCATAGGTTGCAAAATTTTGGAAAAAAATAAAATTGAAATTGATTTTGTGGAAGAGCGAAAAGTAATCAGTCCAAGCTGAGACTCAAAAGAGGAAAGATGTGTAGGCAGAGAAGGGGCCAAGTGGTGGAAGATTATAGATATGGACGTGTGGCTAGGTTGATGTAGCAGTATTCTGTGAAATAGTAAGTGTTGTTTGGGAATTATGCATAAAACGTTAACAAAAGTGTTATGGCTGGTTCAAAACCAGGTGAGTAAACAGACTTTTTCTGCAATATCATATTTTGTGACAAGTTTTGTGTGATCATTTTTTAAAGACATGCTTTTTTACAACTTTGGATAGACATCCTGCATAATTTGAGTGAATGAAGTTATCAGTTACGCATGCTGTAAATAATGTGTGAATGTTTTTTAAATAAAACAGGTTTCTATTATTTCCATAGTTTTGTTTTTGTGTTATAAATTTTAAGTGTTATTATTTCAGTGTTTTTCAGTCAATTATTACGAAAATACATTAAATATTAAATCCTCTTTCATAAAACATTAGTTTCGCAGAAAATTACATGGCTCAGTTGTTAGTGCTCTTTTAATTATTACTCATCGTATCTAGTTCATTAATACTCTACATATGGCACGGGCAAGATAAGCACTCACAAATTTAATAAATTTTCTACCAACCGTGAAATGAACCAATAGCTGGAATTAGAAACCTTATTTACCAGAATATAAGACAACCTTTAATTTTGAAGAGGCCTCCTGAGAATTATTCAAGTTTTAAACGAATTCTTACTATTTAGTCAAAATAAAAATGCAAATTGTGTAAATGACATTGCAAGTTGTTTTGTGGATGAGAGTATCATAACTTATGCCCCGAACTATCACTACTGTTCCTAAAAATCATCACAGTCATTTTTGTCACTATCCTCTTCATATTCACATGGATCATTTCTTCTTTTTGGACTTCATACCATACTGCAACATCCTTCCATTTTTAGACCCTGCTGAAAGTTTTGCATGTTGAACTTACTGTAATAGTCTTTCAAATGACACCGCAAAACATTCCATTCTATGTCACTGGATTTTCTTCTCTCTTATTTGTGGTGAAATTTGCAATGTTTAAAGTTCATTTGATCAAGTTATGATTCTTACATCTCAGTTCCTCTGTTACACGAGTAACATTGAAAATAGCAACAAATTTCCAAATCTCAGACGTTTTTGCTTAGAAAATGTATGTTTTCTTTCTTTTCTGTAGTTGGATGTAGAACGTGTACATAATACTATTGTAGCGTCATAGCACTGGGCACGACCGACCGCACAAGTCATGCAAGGGGGAGGGGCTGGTCCTCTCATGCCGCGCAGGGGCGGATAGACCCCCGGGGTCGAGGGTCTCTCCGCTGGGGGCGTGTCTGAGAAGGCGGCTGTCCGTTCGCACAAGTGATGTGTGATGACAGAAATCGTTCGCAGGTGGACGCCAGGCTTCATCTGCAACCGGCCCAAATCTCAAGCGGAAATGACGCTTTGTGCGTGGGAGGTCGGTCACGTGATGCCTCGCAAGGGAGGCGGGTGGAATAAGCTTCCTGGGCAGTCGAGTTTTTGACCATAGCGATGTGCGGAGGTGATCGCGAGCAGCGTCTTGCGAGGCGTGGCTTTTCGCCATGGGACAAGAGACCAGGGGCGGCACTAGTGTAGCGAGCTGGGGTTCTCTTGGTAAATACTGAGGCGGCTCGTCTCAGGAGTCGGAGTGTTGTGGAGAGCAGCGTTCCTTAGGAGTGTACATAGTGTAATAAACTATTGTAAATAAATATGTACAGTAAACTCCGTGTAGACGTCGTCATGAGACGAGGAAGAACACACTATCAATCTGAATTTTTATCATTTCCATCTCTTGTAAAATGCAGAGTTACTCTCACTGGGCACAAACAGAGTCCATGCAGCTTTGTCGATCCTGTATCACGCATTGTATCACAAAATCTTGCCAATGATTTTTATTCATTTTCATGTAACATTTCACTTGATACAATGCCATTCATTTGAGATTCTCTCTCCACTAGCACATTCAAAATACCCATCTGAATCGCCTGGCAAATTCATAGTGGATGCCAAGAATATGATCTTGAATTTAATTACATAGTACAGACACAAATTATATTTTTACTATCTTTGCAGGTTATTGTTACATCAACACTTACAAGTTTTGTATTGTTACTATTAGAGTTCCTGCTTACCACACAAAGGCAATGTAAAACATAAACCCTTATCGACTAGGCTTGATCTGCAATTGTAAGATATTTTTTTACCAACATATTTTGGAAAAAACCTGATCTTAAATTCAGCTAATTACAGTATTAACCTTTTGCGGTCCTTTCACTTTTCCGTCTTCTTCATCTGGCGGTCCGATGTCCCGCGTCAAGGGACTTTCCTTTTTCCTGGTTCTGGTCCTTTGTCCCGTGGGGCGGGACCTATATTTAACTCTGTATTATTTCACTCAGGTAAATGGCACCGGTTTCCTGTACAACTAATTATCTTCAGAAGAGATTAGGCAGTATTTTCCTTCATTGCCCATTTTATGTTGTTTAAAATCAGTTTGCTTACGAGGTTGCAGTTGAACGTATGGTGACATCGAGAAGTAAGTGTTCGAGATTGTCGAAGCTTGAATTGTGTGAATCGGTAAACAATTCTGAGAGTTAACAATCTTCAGGAAAGTAAGAATTTGAAAACATTTTCTCGAGATATTCGAAGAAGTGTGAAGAAAACGACAGTAATGATAACTCGGACTTTGTTCATACAATGCAATATACAGGCGTTATTGGTAATGAGGTGAAGCTCTCCGCACCAAACATTAAGTTACAAAATTATGTATTATGAATTAGGCAAATAAATTAAAATGTCTGGTTTGTAATAATACGAAAAATAATTTGAAACCCGAGTACAGTTTCTTACTGTACGCCGCGGCACGCCGGACTGGTGCAACCAGCTACCTGGGGATTTAAAGGGTCTGCAACGAGGAAAACGCTGTGTCCCGCCACACGGGACAGAGGACCGCAAAGGGTTAATATATTTAAAAAGCGTGTAGAGAAATATTACGGCGGCTTGCAGTGTATGTGCTGAATTATGCTGTATCTCGCAAAGTTGGCAAAAGTTTTTTGGATCAATTACAACAGGAGCCGTTCACAGTATAAGGAGAGGTTGACCATGTGAAGCTCAGGATTTCACAGAAGGGGGGGGGGTCTCAAGTATCTAAATATTTAGTGTAAGCAATGCCAACTACAATTATACAATTGAAACAAAAGTATTACTGCATCTCAATAGTCACCCTGCATTTAAATAAATATTCACTCACCAAATATGGTACGCAGGTCCACTTTCACAATCAACCACTGATGCAGTCCTTGTTCAGAACCAAACAGTGTGAAAACTGTTGTGTTCTCCCCTGGCTCTGTCATAAGGCCATACATCCTGAGCTCTTCCTTTGAAATAAAGAGAGAATCCCACGTTTTGCCTTCATCTTTTGAATACAGGAGAGATCTAGTCTCTCCGTGGGCTTTGAAGTACCTCAATGCAACCAGCACACCTCCATGATCTCCCATGTTGAAAAAGTAATAATCTAGAAGAACCTGGAAAAGAAAAACTGATTACTGTGGAGTAAAGCAAGAAATAAATGAAAAACAATACTGTAAATGCAAAAAAACTTGTAAGTTTGCTTTATAGCCAGAAAGTATCATAGTATACCTGTAATCAAACTACTTATTAACTTCCTCATTAACAACCATTAAGAGTTTCTTTTAAATCAAAACAACAAAAAGTGCATGAAAATTAGACAAGTGATGACCTCACTACATCTTTCCAGGTTTTGAAAGTAATCCACAAAAAAATAGTCTCATATAATATGCAAGTGTCGTTTCAGATGGTTAGGTGCGGATTGAGATGCAAAATAATATGAAATAAAATACTGATTTCGGAGAGGGTCTGAAGTATGCTTGCAAATTCGCCAACTGCAGATTACCAACCTGTCTCCAAGAAAGGCCAGCATCAGTGCTGAGAAAGAGCCCTGGCCGACCCTTGAGTGATGTGCCCATGACACCTGTAGCCATAATAATGCCTGGTGCCGACTTTGATGAGAGGATAGGTGGTGCTCGGGTCACGGGGTACAGTTGGGCAAATTTCTGTGAGAGATGCAGCGAACATCCTGCCGACTGTAAGCAGAGAGAATGTATTTTCATACTAAAATTACTTAGATATTTTAGACTACTTACTAACAGGCACAATTTACTCCTTACTAATTAAAAACTAAAATTACTTATAACTTAAAACTAACCTCGCTTAGATTATCAAACTGTCCTACTTTTAACTCTAAGGACTCTCCTATGTCGTGTCCTTTGTGGTGATGGGCCTGATGGGTCAAACTCAAAGGGGAGAAAGACACAGGAGAAGAAATAGGATGGAGATAGAGATAATACCAATGATAGAAGAGCAATGGGGGTGGGAGGCAGACAGGAAATTTGCAAAGTAGGAATATATAACTGGAGGTAATGAGAAGATGTAATAAAAGTTTCACGACTCATAAGATATAACACGAGATGTAAAAGATGTACTAAGTAAGAAGGTGTAATAAGATTTAGTCACAAAAGAAGAGGCTGTACCACAGGACTAGAAAGTACAGAGCTTTTGAAGAGTGCATTGCAAAAGGGTTTAAAGCAACCATGTGAAGGGTAAAGAGATTTTTACCAATCTAATAACGGCAATAAATGGAAAAAGCTCCAAGTTCGCAGCACACTTCACCTCCACAATTATAAGTCACTTTTATTGTTTATGATAGGAGTCGAATGATTCCACATGACAATTCTGATATAGCACGCTTTTCGATGGGACTTATCTAACAACAAAGTAAGTGCATGAACAAAAGCTAAAAAGTGGTCATACACAATAAAGTGCTTCAAGCAGTGCAAAAACTAATACCGTACATTATTACTAGAGACCGGATTTTTAAGTAATTACATATTTTTTGTCTTTCTACTTATCATTCTCAAAACTGTTATCGTAGCAAATCATCACCATCCTATCAAACTTGTGAAAAACAATATTGTGTATAAAAGATGTAGTTGTGACGAGAACAGTCATGTAATGCATAAATACCCTGCATACCTAATTTTTTCTTTACATATTTAGTACTGTATTACATATTTTGATCTTTTTACAAAATATTTTTTATTTTATCAATTTTCTTCTATTTTTTTTACACATTTTTTATGAAAAGAAGTATTTAAAAAAAATTAGATTTTTTTTCAACATTATTACTGAGTTCTGTCAAATAGAGATGCGCTATGTTAAGACACGGTCGGATGTTCTTACAGTCCGGCGCGCCTGCTCCAATATTATCTCAGTGGTGGAAAATGCACATCAGCAACAGAGATCATTATCACCTTTAGGTGTGAAAAGTATCACTGACGCCAGGTTCCGCGATCTTTAACCTTAATTTCTGAGAAACTTTAGCAATTGTCGACGGGTAACACTACGATAAGTGCTGCACGCTCCAGTGATTGTTGGCTGGTTGTAGATATCGCCAATTTGTACGAGGACTTCTGCAGTGTTTAGTCTGGCCATTAAAAAAGCTTTTATTACTGACAGGAAAGATGAATGATAAAAACTTGTGGTCTGCAAATAATTTTTAAAATTTGTATTATTTTAAAAATTTTGTTTAGAAACTTTTTGATAACAGAAACATCAAATTAGGTAAATGCGTTTTATAATTAGTGCATTTTAATATTTACATATTTATTACATATTCTCACTGTTTTCTTTACATATTTATATAAATATTTTGACGTTTGATACTACATATTTTTCCAGTTTCTACTTATTACAAATACAATGTTTGCTATGGTTTCCATTCTCGGTGTTTACAGACTAGGAAACTGTGTAAGTGAAAGGTAAATCTAATGTGACTCACCACATTGCAGTTCACTGGCCTGCCCTGGTGATCTATACTTGGCGGTTGCACTGGACCCCATTCTGCTCCGTGGTCAAAAGAGATTAGAGTGGTCAAATGTTCAGGGCCCAAGGAAGAGGCAGAGGGCAATGCAGGTACGACCTGCGATGCAATGTAGATGCCTCGAAGACCTTCTACGCGGTGCAAGTCAGCAAATGATTCGTCCGCCACATCACTGCAAACAAAAAAACAGCATTTAACTGTGGTGAAATATACTTTAATGCACCGTTCCATGTAGCATAGATGGTAAAAGCAGTGACATATGGAGGGTATGGGTTTGAATCCCTAGATGGGCATTTTCATCACTTGATTCCAAATTTTTATGTAATTACATATCTTTTGTCTTTTTATCTTCGATTCTCAAAATCGTGATCATGAAGAGTCAGGACAATCCTAATACAATATTCACATTTCTCGTTACATTTTTTTATAACATTTTGTTACATAT
This sequence comes from Acheta domesticus, assembly GCA_031308135.1. NCBI lineage: Eukaryota > Metazoa > Arthropoda > Insecta > Orthoptera > Gryllidae > Acheta > Acheta domesticus. The sequence goes on from JAHLJT010006754.1 coordinate 15,242, forward strand.
TTTGCAATTTCATACTACATATTTTTCCAGACTCAAGCTGTTGTACACATCTGAAGGGTTAAAAAGCTGTAACTATTTTCGATCAGGTTATGTATGGACTGTATTTGACTGAAATTACTTCTGCCACACAAACACTCTGAGCAAGCGGTTTCCAAAAAGGTGAGTTTGACACTACATGTCAAAGGTTTAGTGGTCATAGAAGAGCAGAAGCATTATATTGGGTTGTAAGAGAGATAATTCCAGTATGTGAAATTTTGTTCTGAATAAATGTTTAAAATTTAACAAAATATATAGCTGTACCAAAATATGTAAAATAAAAATAGCTGATTCATTCAGGATGTCTTATAAATTCTAAAAAAAATATTACTGAATGCAGGGATCTTGTTCCTATAAAAATACGTATTTACATGAAAATCCATACACAAGTAATTATGTGCAAATAAGAGAAAAATTTACTTCTGCTGTGAGGGGAGTGGTCCACCCACAGAGATTATTCACGCAGGAGGGGTAAAGGAATTAGAAAACTCGCTGAGATGCATCTATCATGAGTTATCTCTGAACAGGACTCACTGCAATAGTGGGTGCTACTGAACTTCAGGTGCAAAACAACACTTTTTTGGTATCACACAAATAAAAGACGACTCTAGAATAAAAATGACCCTCTAATTTTGAAAAGGCCTCCTGAGAATTCCCCCCCCCCCTCCCAATTCGAACCAACTCTTACTATTGAGTCAAAATAAAATGGCAAATAGCTAATTGACTAATTGGAAAGAAGTTTTTGATACAAATTTTTCGTTTTTCTTTTTTCTCTTCCATTTTCTCCTAAGGTATCATTATTTATTTGTCCCTTCATTCTCTTTAAATCATCACTTCAAAAATACAGGGTCATCTTGTAATTGCAGATTAAGTCTAATTGGTTAAGATTTATATTTTTCCCTAGCTTTCCATGCCAAGAAGAAACTCAAATGCTGATGGAACAATAAGTTGCAAAGGCAATACACATCAGATGTATCTACACATACATGGCTCTCACCTTATGATGATACCCAATTAGTTTAAATTAATTTTTATTAAACAGTTTGTTTTCAAGCACAAGGGAAGAGTTCTTTTTAAAATATACAGATTTATGAACATAATCTATTGTTAGTATTACATATCCACCATGGAGCAAGCGTAAGGTAATATTGAATGCACACAGTTTGGCAGCACCCAACAGGAAGAATTTAAATTAGATTAAGGCACACAGTCTGGCTTGCAATTTCACACATTTCCTTACCCCTTTTCTATCAGTTTTAAGGCAAGCAATGTACTTGCTATTCAATTTATGAAAACTACGAAATAAAAGATAATTCATCACAGAAAAGCAAATCATTACAGAATACGTGAAATAACATGGAACAATTTTGGTTTTGGCATTTTCAGGTGCATCTGTGATCAAATTTGGTACAATTTTTAACAAAACCTTGTAAGAGCCTGTAATGTAGTTCTTACTTGAGCCAAGAATCCTTCCATGTAGAGTTAGGGAAGTAGCACAGTATGCGCTCCAAAGACAGGGAGAACTGAATGTATCCATCTGGGTCTGCTGTATCATTAGCTGTAAAGGGTTCCGAGAGGTACAGGTTTGACTGATTCTCTCCATGGCTTACAACCACCATCACCTGACCTCCAGCTACATCTGCCACATGATATTCCAGACGTGACAATTCTGTCGCAAAACGAGCTCTCTTGAAGGGCCCTCTTCGATACGATACCAGGAGCTCCAAATCATCCTGGAAAAAGAAAAGAAAAAAGAAAAAAAAAAAAAAAAAAAAAAAAAGGAAAAAAAAAAAAATTGGTGTACAGTCAGCAGTAAACACCAATTAATAACCAAACATATATTCATTATTAATTACAGTAAACAAAAATAATCAAGTGACATTTGGAAGAATATCCAAAATCTTATCTTGTAATTGTGTAATACATGCGAGTTCATTACTATACTTTTTTAATGAATTGCCCAAATTTAGGCAAAAAGTTTTACATGTGTTTTTTAAGCTTTTTTTGATAATCTTCCATACAATTCTGACTAATGTTACGTTTTCATTACATCCGTCATTAAAGGGTCCTGATGTTACTTTACAAGGAACAAGGACCAAACATTGTTACTGAAGTCAACTATTAAGCAATGTCAGGTATTACTGCCATTGACATGATAAGATCCTGAATGTTCTTTCAATCCAAAAATTCCCAGCTCACCTTGCTCGCACGTCTTGTTGCAAACATAAAATCTCCCTTCACTTGAAAGTCCAACACTCCAGCGATGACTACTTTGTATGGTTCTGATCCTTGAAACAGCGAGTCGGATGCAGTGACTGTGGAGGCTCCAGTTGGTTCAATGCGTTCCACATACAAGAGCATGGGCAACGGTGAACTACCAGAAGGTGGTGGCTCAACCAGAAATGGTTGGACGAGAGGACTGGACCAGAAAAAGGCCTTCACGAACTCCTGCACTTTCACCCACGATTCTCCGAAGTCTCTAGTGAGCCACAGCTGCGATAAGATTTTATTTATTTCTAATTTACATACAATAAGATATTACAAATATATAGGAAAAAATAAACTTCAAATACAATTAATCCCCCTACCTCAAACCTATTTATGCAATCGTATCTTTTTTTAACAAATTAAAATCAACCAAGATCACACAAAATGAACTTATATTATGATTAATTTTTCATTTTAATTTTTACAAAATACCTCAATAAGAAAATTAAATTACAAAAAAATTAAACAACCAACTTGTGAGATAATACAATTAAGAAATGCCTTTAAAGGAAATTAGAAGAAAATGTAAAGAAATCATTTCAAAACTATGTTCAACTCTTTAAATATAATTCCAATGCCGATAGTAATTTCATTATTAAAATTTAAGTATTATTATTAATAATTTCTCATTCTCTTTCAAGAAACCAGTTATCAATTGCCATCGTAAACAGCGATCATTTTCATGTGATAGTCATTAAAAAAGGAAAATGTTTAGTTTCATTTTAACAAAAAATTGGAAACAAGAAAAAGATATACTAAACACAACCTGACACTTGTAAATCACTAGACTTGCATCTATAATTATCAATTAACTTTTGACATTGACAGACTAAGTAGTTGCACAACAAAAGTGTGGACAACTAGTTATGATTATTTATTTATTTATTTGAACAGTCAAATAGCTAGTTACCAAAGAATAATTTTGTTTGTCAAAAATCAGATACAGATGTGCTGTTTTAGACAAAAACAACAACAACAACAACACATGAAATACATAATATCATGAATTAGAAGGCTTGCTTTAATTTTTTTCCCTTACCGTTCTTAGCTGATCATCCTTGTCATAAACCAAGAAAGTAATTGGATCCTCTTCGTAAAAAGAAATATCAGATGGAGAAAATTCCACAGATCGACGAGTAAAATTCTTGCCAAAATTGTTTGTGACAAAAAGCACTTTGTTGCGCACATCAGCAAAGACGCTCTACAAGGATACAAATGGCAATTATCACCAAACAATATTAAGTATTTAAAACACATATCATATTACACATTTAGAAAACATCAAATAACAATGAATAATTCATAAATGGGATTCAATAATAAAAACATTTAATGAAGAAAATGTCTTATTGACGGTTTTACTTTATTTATTATCAGCAGCTGCGGCAATGACACTTCCAATTTTTACTTTTTCATATTCTACTAAGTAGTACAGTGAAAGAGTTATGCAATGCTGCTGTGCAAAGTGCCAATTCTTGAGAGAAAAACTCATTTTGTAGCTCCTTGACATTGAAAAAGTGTTTTTTTTTATTTCTCCAATATGTAGTAAATAATTTTTTCAAATATTTAGTGAAGTCCGAATCCATGTTTTATGGTACCTTGACAATGAAATAGTGGAATTTGAAAAAAGCATTTGTTCGATTGTCCCTCTGCCTGTGAAAACATCAGTGTCTAAACCGAACATAGGATTTTCAGGGAATTTAACAATCCCTTGCTGTAGACCCTTGTATTTGAAACATATTTTATTTTTGCATGTACTTTGCGTGAAGTCCTAACGACCTTTTTGAATTTTCTCAAAAATGGCTCAAATACTTGGAGGAATTAGAATCGAGAAGTTAAACAACTTAACCCCAGAATTAAGCTCTTTTTGTTTCTTGGCATGCTATCTTTATTTGACTTCCAGGTAGGAATGTGAAAAACTTACTAGAAGTTCAAATAAGTAACAATTAAATACAGGAGAATGCAGAATACAAGAGGTTACCCACAAGCGTATCAAAAGTTTTCAAACATTGCCACATATCGCTCTTGCACCAATTCACTAGTGCTGGTTGAAGTCGCTAGTTTTCTTAACTTTCATAATGTGACATTGTTACATAACCTCAAGAATTTTAAGTGAGATTTTTCTTGTTTCTTATATTACGTGATAATTACTGAACTGGACTATGCCAAATCGCAGAGAAACTTATCCAGAAAACTTGTTTTTAATTTAATTTACTACCGTTTTCTTATACAAAATATGCATGAAAGAGAACACATTTATTTAATTTTTACTTTCTCACATACTATTTTACAATACAAAGGAAGTATTCTAGCAGGGGGAAAATGGTGATTTTTCACAGAAAAATTCTTATTGCCAGGCCTTGGTACTGAAAAAGTGGATAAATGTTGTTCTTATAAATAGTAAATTACTTCGACAAAAATGTGTAGTCAGAATCCAGTGGCAGTTTCTCAGGGGAGGGAAGGGAGGAATGTACTCCTTACACATTTTCTTCTTTTGAATGTATTTTCCAAATACAATATTTTCTTTGATGTAAGAAGGAAAATGTATGCTTTATTAGTTCATGGTTATCAGAAATTATTTTTGAACTGTGCACGCTTTTTAGGAGACGAAAAAACTCGAAATCACCTACAGGAAGAACCCTCAACATTTCCTCCTCTCGTGTAATAATGGCACAGGCGCTGCGGCAGCAAGGAAATTTTTGATACTGCAGCTATACGGCATGAGGGGAGGAGATCCTCCTGTAGGAAGCCATCTATAATCAGCTATTGAAATTAAAGAAGCCTTAAATTTTGAGGCGAGGAAGGAAGAGGAAACATTGAAAACGGCATGAGGGGAGGAGATCCTCCTGTAGGATGACTTTTGTCAGCTATTGAAATAAAAGGAACCTCGGCAGTCGGTGCCTGCTAGGCATCCGCATGCGAAACATAAGTCAGGTCGTAGAAAGAGATACGTTGTAATATCATCTTGCACTATTGGCAGCACCATGGGCTGGCAGAAACCCAGGTGATAGGGCAAATCACACCATCTTTCCCTTCATTCTCCAACCCCAAGGCGACGAACAGTGCAATAACTAAACAAAGTATTTTGATATTCAGTCAGTGAAGAGGCCTTGCCTTTCTTCTGTATTCTTCTTGCTCTCCCTTCACATGATTCATGGAATAATAGTTGCGACCTGTGTTGTACTGTTCTGAGCTTCTTTCCTAGAATTGTTCGTTTTTAAGCAATATTAAAAATTTAGGACGTGGAATTCAGAGGCACGAAAAATCACTGGGACATCTTGATAGTTCGCTAAAATTAACACTTTTTGGTAAAAACAAATATCGCACTGATCCAGCTTTATGGGAGCTACTAGCAGACTTCTACAAGTAACAATACTGCAAAGGTAACGAATTTCATTTACATCTGCGCGCAATTTAATTTGTTGTGTTTCATTTAATGTAACGATTTTGTCATGCCTTCTTTCCTTCTCTTTTTCCTGCACGAGCCGCCACTATCAGAATCCACGTTTTGTGGATCCTCAACTTCCAAACATCGATTGTCGGTAAAACGTCAATCTTCTTCTTCACGTGGCTCACCGGTCGCCTTTCACCAAGGAGGTCCGAGTTCGATTCCCGGACGATCGCATGTGAAATTTGTTCCCACTGAACGAGTTTGATTGCTTCACAGGGGCTAGTCCAACCTCTGTGAAGTGTCCTAAATCCTACACTGCGATTTTTCAAACTTTGCCCCATCAAGGCCACAAAAGGCCCACCTTCGCGATGGAATATCACACGGCATTTCGCGTCTTTCTCGGTCTTGCCAATAGAAGTCGCATGATCGCAAGCACTGCATACGGTCGCGACCATGCGAATCTAGCGGAACGCCTGAGAAAGATGCGAAAAAACCGTGACATATTCCATCGCGAAGATGGTATTTGAGTGGATTTGAGGGGGCAAAGTTAGAAAAATTGCAGTATACACCTACCCGTATTTCTCCCCACTTCTGGGTAATGACGCAGGAGCGTATATTATAGTAAGAGGTGCGTACGCAGAGATGGCGGAGATACCACCTGGCGGTCCTCTTGACTGCGAGTTTGAAACTGATATTTTGATTTGGGGTATACTTTACAAAATGCCTCAACATTTTCGAAATTATCATAAAGGCTTCAAATTGTTTCTTGAATTATTTTTTCTCCTCCAATAGAGCAAAAGACGATTAAAGAAATGGCTAGGTCGCATTTTTGTTGAGCTCGCTTATTTTTTTTAATTGCAATTACATAGCATTAATGGAGGATTACTCCCCAAGAGCAGATTAACGGAGGATTTTTCCCCAGTGCAAAGCGCTCAACGCCCCCCAAGGGGCTTGGAGACGCGTTGCGTCAATTTCAGACGCAAGAAATTGGGGGGGGGGGCGGGAGGGAGAAAGAAAGAAAGAAAGAAAGAAAGAAAGAAAGAAAGGAAGACGTCCGTCCGTGGTCAACACTATCGCCTCAACCGTCCAGAGCGTGGTGGAAAAAAATGGGTGGGCTACTCCGAAGCGCCGCTCTTCGTTCGTTCTGAGCAGCACCAGTTTGCGTCACGAACACGTAACCACAGCACGGGCACTTCGTTTGAATAGCCAGGCCACACGCTGGCCTCCACGTTGCACTGGAGAGCGAGAAGTTTGAAAGCTTTTGAAAGTGGCTTAAAGTGACAATTTTCAACGGTGACCAACCAAAAAAAACGCGATGAAGGTGCTCAAGATGCAACATTTTAAAGAAATGCTTAGTATTGTTTCAGCGACTTATAACAGTGTGATAATTTTGGTATCTGGCTGCATTAAAATTCCCGCTACACTGTAACGCAAACTGGTACCTGAAGCACATTGGCTGAAATTGATACGATGCAGTAGTAGCTCACCGACGTCTTTCCATCACGGTTTCAGGCATGGCGATTTTCCTCCAAAATCGATATTCCTCGTTCGAGTTAACGGAACTCGAGGCCCAGCGAGTTTGAAACGGGATATTTGGATTTTGGAGATACTTTACAAAAAGCCTCAACATTTTCGAAATTACCATAAAAGGCTTCAAATTGTTTCTTGCATTATTTTTTCTCCTCCGATAGAGCAAAAGACAGTTAAAGAAATGGCTAGGTCGCATTTTCGTTGAACTAGCTTAATTTTTTAAAACTGTAATAATTCACAATTTTTTCGGTATTTTCCTATAACTACATACTGAAGTTATGAAAGTTTTACCACCTCCCTTTACCACCTTTTTTCCTTAATGAAACCTATATTAAAAAAACATCTTTAAATAAGGTCATTTCAATTGTTCGAAAATGCTAGCAATTTTTCGAAAAACTAATACATTGAACACAATTTTGAAACTATTTTAACAATTATTTTGTTCAAAAAGATTCCAATTCTTTTCTTTAAATTTTTTCTTGTATGTAGGAAAGAAAGGTAGCAAGAAAGTGGTGCTGGGCCACAATTTTTCTTTGTGAACACATATTTTCGAAACTCTCAAACAAACAAAAAATAACATTAATAATGTTACAATACTGCTATATAGAGACTTTTGATTATTTAAATGAAATCTGTTCCGAAAATCAGTTCTCTTAAAAAAGGTCATATACCATTTTTTCAATATTAGTAATTTATCGTAATTTTTGCAACTACACGAATTTCCCGCACACTTCTTTTGCTGGTACCTTTCAAGGGGTTAACCAGTATATACCTTTGGGGTTAACGGCGTTGCAGCAAGTCCAAAGTAACAATGGAACATCGGGACACGGCTGTTTGAAATTTTCAGAATAACCTCTCATTGTTGGATGGTCTTGTTTCTGGAAGAATGGACCCGAGTTTCTCGTTGTTCGAATTTGTGTCGATGCTTTTACCTTTAAATTAATTAATTTTTTTCCCTACAAAAGGTAACGAGTTTTC
>JAHLJT010006755.1:0-10254 GCA_031308135.1 Acheta domesticus
CTTGCAATCTATCTTCCAAGTTTTAATAATGCAAAACAAGTTTTCAAATGAATAAAATACTTTTGAGTAAGACAATGTAGACATAGTTTATATAGTCCGTGTGTAGTATGTTAGGATCAAATGAAAAAATGTTTCAATTAGATGAAAAATACGCGTATGTTACTAAATAAAACATGCCTTGCCTTTCATCATTTGGATTTTGAAAGTTTTCTTTGATAACCTAATGTTGCTTCATTTGGCCTCAGGTCATAGAAACATTAAGCTCTCATTACATATTTTTAGGATGCATAAATAATAATCTTTGTATAGCAAGAAAAAGTACTGCAAAGTAATAATTTACATGGGAAATACCCACAACTCTCCTAATCTACGTACACACAACACGCCTGTCAGCACCTCTCAGGGAACTAGTTGCCTACAATATGGCGGCCTTCAATTTGTAACGCTACACTAGCGCTACATGTGTATCTAGGTAGTATATCCAATATCTTTGTGAAAACTAGCTCAAATTTCCGCATTTTCAGAAACGCTCAAACGCCATTTTCTCATAAATGGCTCCAAATTGTTTCTTCAAACTTTTCGAACGGATAGTGCTAATTGCACTCTTTAATATGCCCTAAAGTTCATTTTTGGAGTGTTTTTTTTCAAAAATTACACAATGTAATTTTTTTGAAAGATCTCTCACATCTTTATAATGCACATTACCAGCAATTTGTAAACATTATTATATTTGTGAGTGTAAGTGCTTCAAATAACTTCAAATGAAGTATTTTGAAAACTCAAAAATTTTCTGTGAAAAAGAGCTTCAAATTTCGCATTTTTAGTAGCGCTTAAACGCCATTTTCTTAAAAACGGCTACAAATTTTTAAAAGAAAATTGCCATTTAGGACGAGGTTTTTGTGTTCTTTAATATTCTAAAATTAATATTTCCGTTCTACCATTAGGAAACCGAAAAATTAAGAAAATGTCAAAAAATGTACTTTGGGCGGCGATAGATGGCAGCTGGCTAGAGTATGTGGCTATTCCGAATAGCTAGTCCAGACACAAGGGAAATAGAAAGTTAATACGGAAAGTCTCTGCCATTCTGTAGCACACACTAGTTAATCCTTCGATATGCTTCTCCATTATTCACAGAACTCTGCGGGGGTCAGACTTACAAGTATTTCATGCATGGATGGTATCTGGAATTATAATTAAGATAATGGTGCTATTTCTTCTTTACTATATCATACTGAAAAATCAAAGAATAATATTCCAAGAAAAAACAATACTAGCATATCCACATAACTATACATAGGTGGCTGCATATCAAATTGGAGAATGTCTGATACAAAGCTACTAATCCTAAGGGCCAATACTCGACATTTCACTCAGAAATAATGTTTCAAGTCTCGCAAAAAACGCAACAACAATTGTGCAACGTAAATATTAGGTTGTGCACAAGTTAGTTTCTGTAGTGAATCTCAAGTAGATTACACGTGTTTCGTGCCCATCGAACTCCGTGTAAAACCATTGCACGTAAAAGTTTCAAGTCTCGCAAAAGAGCAACAATCAATTGTGAAATGTTGTAATGTAGGTTGTACATCATGTTAGTTCTGTAGTGAATCTCAAGCGGATCGCACGTAAAGTGATTCGTGCCCTTCGAACTCACCGTGTAAAATATTGACATGCAAGATTTCAAGTTTCGCAAAAGAACAGTAGTAATTAAATGTGTAACGTAAATGTTAGTTTGTGCATCGCAAGGCCGAGTTTGGTACGGCCATTGCTATAATTACAGCCACCTCAGTGTTGTATAAGTCTTTAACTTTACGTAAATCTAACGTGTCGTAACGATCATTGCGCCATTAAGTGCACCCAAAACTCTTATTTGTGTACAAAGTGTAATTAATCCGTATCCACGCCAGTGAAGTGTGATTGATCAAGAATAAATCTGTTTGAGCATAACTTATATCTGTGAAGTCACAAACATCCTGTGCCTCCCACCCTGCACGAGCTATCAAAGGGTTTCGAGACTGCTGTGATTGACGAATCAGTCAATAATACAGTCCACTAAACTTCAAAACAAGTGCAGCAGCCCCGAACAATATATTATAAAAACGGAAGATAGACACTTTTTTTGAATGTTCTTATATTTTAAATGTGTAAATGGAATGCATTTGGGAGCATTTCTGACCCACTGCATAAAAGTCAAAATACCTCAAACCAAGAAATCTGAAAACACTGGAACGAAACAAAACATGTAAAACTAGACAGAAATAAGCTTATCTAAAAGGGAAGATATGTTAATTTTGAAAATGTTGCAAACATTATTTGCGCCTGGGGTAAGGAAAGACCCCAAACAGAATCAAAACGGAAGGAAGAGCAATAAATTTGTCTCTTACCTTGTATTTAGATTCTGCACCCTAGGCGTCAGATGCACGCTTTCTTCAGCGGTTTGGTTGTCTTCGGGCAAGAAGCCTAGCCGGACTGAGCCCGACTCCGCTCGACAGGGTGCGGTAAGTAAGCAGTCGCTTTCAGCCAGTGCGTAGCCTGAGTTTTGGTTAGGGTATGTAACTCGAGAAATTAGAAATGATTTAAAACTCCTAAATATTCTCATTCTCCAATACCATTTCTGTCACTTGGTCAATTAAGCACACAAATAATTCTGTATATAAAATAGAAACTGATCCAGTAAACGTAATAATTGCTTACGTACTTCATGTAGATACTGGTTGAAAGTTAGAAAAAGTTGACTGAAGTTCACGACCTAGCAAAATAAAATGTGTGTCCTCATACTTTAATAATAAGAGTACTATCAAACCCAATGATTTTCAAATTGTCCAATTCATATCATTTCAACCATTAGAATTGGCATAATTTATAAAATGGAAAGCAATGATCTATAATAAAAATATAATAGGAAAGAGAAAATCAATCAATTTACAGACACGTAATGAAAAACAGTTGACAGTTGTCCTTTGCTGCTTACATCAAGGGTTTCATCCGTATGGAGGAGACAAAAGAGGCTTTAGAAATTTCATTTTTATTTCATGGGACATTACCAGCTCACACTTGAAATCCAACAATCTGAATTTCTGGCGAGATTGCACGAAACACTGGAATTTACATATCATCTTTGTCAGTTTTATCATATTTCATTATTTCACTTATAAATCCATTCAATTTTCTCTATTTGATGATCCCCTATTTTCATATGGCTAGAAAATACAAGCCTTGTGTCCCCAAAAAGCATACAACTCGAATGAAGGGTGACAGAATTTCCCTATTTTCCCTTATATCACCGTTGTATTGCTCAACATAGCCTGTTTAAATAAAATTCTATCCTCACATATTTTTTCAAATATTTTTAAGTGTTTCTCCCGTGCTATAATTTGTCCACGACACAAAAATACGACTCCATAATTATGTAGGCACTTTGGATCGCGTTGTGCTCTTCATTCCAGGGCACAGATGTGAATTGCACCGTCACATACCCTTGTGCATTCAACCAGCACACTCTTAACCTAAATTGGCTGCAAATGTATAGTTGCTAATGCATTAAAATAAGGTAATATAACTTAAAATAAAACGACAATGTTCATTAATTAATCTCGTTCTCTTCCAGACACCGAAGAGAACAATGAAGTGTCGTAAAACGAGTTCTTTTTTAGGCACTCTGGATGTACTGGGTCCAATGTGCATTTGATTCACAGTGCAGGCTAGGCGGCTTCAGACTGATTCGTTCATCCTTCTGAAGAATCGAATGCAATGCGCAACAGCGCAATGTTTGAAATATAATGAAATATTTTGTGATAGAAAAAGAAAATAAGAAATGGACAATTTACCATCATTTTTAAATAAAAATAGCTGATATTGTCAGGGTATGTAACACATCATCCACATCCATAGACGCTACGCCCCTGCTTTCAGCAACGCCCTGGTGCATGGCGTTCCCGCGCCAGTGGAGTAGCTTCAGTTGGTGTCACCTGGGGCAAAGCTAATGGTGTCACCCCCCATAAATTAAGTATTAAAATATCTATTGCTGCATAGATTCTACATTATTTTATTAAAAATCCATTTGCACAAAAAACATTTGCACATGACAAAGACAAAAATGTGTCAGTCACATTTGCACAAGACAAAAATGTGTCAGTCACCAAGGAGTGTCTCTATAGAATAATGATTATCTATGTAGAATATATGTAGAGCCACCATCTATGTAATGGCAAGGGTGGACGTTAACTCGCTCTAGCTTCCTGATGCGCTCGCACCTGTATCAGATAAGAAACATCTGGTGCCCTCGGCATTTAGCATAAATACATTAAAAGCATTCTAAATACATTTGGTTTTCAAATCCTGATATTATAAAACTACACATGGTAAAGTATTACAGTTCATATAATTACAATTTATGCGTACGGAAATTACACACTATCAAGAAAAGAAATTTTAAAAAAATTAAATGGCACGTGATAGGACCTTTCTGACTTTAAATTTGGTTTCAGCATGCTAAAAATATCCCAAAAACATTCAAACTTCGGAGGCAGCAATTTCATCGCAGACTAGTGTTATTGGTTGGGGGAATCGTTTTTTGTGGTTTCTACATGCAGCTGTGTGGGAGTCATATCCGACCCACTGCTGCTTGAAAAATTCACACTTATCCCAATTAATTCTTAACCCACTCTCGCTGAGCACTTACGATAGTTCCCTGAAAATCTCTACAAGTTCTTCCAGATCCTTTCCTTTAACAATGATATCATCTAAATAGTTATATTACCCGTACACTTTACATTTGCAGACGGAGCGCTACGATCTGTTTACATGAGGTCACCGCCGACTGAATGAGAAACGTGCGTCTGCAGTATAGATACTGACCGTTTAATATGATATAGATGGCGGTGAGTAGCACACAGAACCCCGGCGGAGCAAGAACATAATTAAGCAGTAGATAAGTGCAAAGATGAAATAAAAACATTGTACGTGAATGTTGTGAATAGCGTGTGGTGTGATATTTTATTGTATATTACCTTAATCCTTTAAGCGCGCGACTCCAGGTCGCTGTCAGAAAGACATAATTCGTCAGCTGTGTCCGTAGCACTTGTTCTGCCTTCGGAGACAACTGATTGGTCAAATGCTGATTGACATCGGGACCATTCGTGTATTCTCGGTTGGTTGTTCGGGGCTTCGCTTTCAAAACAACATTAGTTCCTAATTCTGCCGTCTGCAAATGTAAAGTGAACGAGTAATACACCTATTCAACCAAAACATGTCCACCATGCTAAAATTTGTCATCACTACAGCAACGGCAGCGTACAAGCGACTCTGACAGTTCGATGCGCTGTTGCCACACATCACTACGCTCATGGCACCACCTTCATGACAAATGAAATCTCAAAACATTAACACTTATCGACAGGCGAAGACACGTCTTGATACCATGTTTATAACCTTCACCACAGCCCAACCTTACCGCCTCTGCGACTTCGTGAGAGTCAAATAAGCGGCAACGTTGAACCCTGGCTGTGAGAAAGTAAACATATCCTCCCAACCCGACTGCTTCAGAACAAGTCACATTACGTAGCGCAGCACATGGCGAGGGAACTGTCAGAGTCGCTTAGGGCTTCCTGGGTCTTTCTCACACGTAGACACTATAGCGTGCTACCGAAAAGCAGCAGGGCACTTCCCACGTGGCCAACGCCGCACCAACGCGTGCGGTTGGAGGGGGAGGGTTCGGCGGGGATAGGAACCGGCGGCATGTTTCGAATTTGCACTAGACTTGTGCATTGGACTTATTTTAAGACTTATTTTAGAGCTCTCTGATTGGACATTGAAGCGACACACGAAACGCAAACGACACATCTCTCTGAAACACATACACTTTGAAGAGACAGACAGACAGCTTGTGCATTCGAAAAGAGTAGTGGCACGGCGCTTGTGAGGTTTATGAAAGAACAACTAGAGGCACCAAACAGTTATAAAACGTATAATTTGTGTAATCCGAATTTAATGGTAATCCTTAATTGAAAAAAATTGGGGCATTTTATTAGTGAAAAAAAACATACTTATTAAAGGGCTTCTCATACTTTTTTAAGAAATTTGGGTTACATAATTGATATTTGAAGCAAGAAAAACAATTTTAGGATATTTTGTGGGGAACAAATAAGACAGATATTACTAAAAGCAATTGCTTTTATTTTTCTCTTTTGACTTCCATGCTTACGAAACGGGTTGCAAGTTATCTCATTTATTTTACAACTCGCAGTTGAAAATCCAGCTCCTATCTCTTTTATACATTAACCAACTTTCATAAACCTCACTAATATTCTCACAAGCGCTCTGCCACTACACTTTTCGAATGCACAAACCGTCTGTCTATTCAAAGAGTATGTGTCTTAGAGAAATGTGTCGCTTGCGTTTCGTGCGCCGCCTCAATGTCCGATCACGCAGCTCTAAAATAAGTCCCATGCACAAATCTAGTGCAAATTCAAAACATGCGAACCGGCGCCCACGACCAACAAAGGGACCGCAGCAGAATCTTATCTCTCACTTCCGAGAAACCTACCGCGACGGGTGTCCCAGTGTGAAGACCAGGGGCCTTCAACTCCCAGACCATTACAGTGGCGCCCTCTCCAGCAGCACCTTCTTACCGGAACTAAAAAACGAACTACTGCCAACGATACTTCAAACGTGTGTGGCTGCTACGTAGGTTCACATTACGTTCAAGCAGGCGCGTAATGCTACAAAAGATCGCGTCGATGTTCGCGCTTGCTTCAGCGGTTTCTTAAATGTATATATTTGAATAATTGAACATGTAGAAGAAACTTTTCGTGTATCCCACAATTTGTAGGTGCCGATGTTGGCGAGCCTGTACCCGGCGACACTAGCGCTTCCTACAGTAGCACCCTCGAGCTTTGTCCTCGGTTTCGATGGGACTTGCAGGGCCCTGGTGAAGACCACCATTTAAACCAATGCTTTGCTAGCGGTGGTGCGTTGTGGGTGACCCATCCGGGCTACTCGTAGCGACGGTCCGCCACCGAGGGCCACTGCATCGCGACTCGGGCACTCGTGTGAAGACCTCCATTTAAACCAATGCTTTGCTCTCAGTCGCGCCTCTCGCTAGCGTTGCGGAGTGTCTACGTGTGAAGGGGCCGCCCTTAATCGCTGCCGGAGTCATGTGTACTGACAACTCCAGAATCAATTGAGAATAATATAAAAGAATCTCCATCTCCTGTAATGAAATCGTTCAAATTCTAGGAGTGTAAAATTAAATGTATCGCCGCCAGTTTGGTGCCAGGAAACTTTCCTTGTACTCGAAAGTTTCCATCCAAAGATATCTTGAGAAAAGTATGCCCGTCACCCGGAAACCTTCCAGTGCGGCGGCAACAATTGGTAAACACCCCATCCCACTTCCGACCTCTGAAATGTAAATGTGGATGTATGTGAAAGTGCCTCAGAGTGACAATCACTTTCGTGTTAACTCATAAATACTGGCTGCAGCAGCCTACGCGCCAGTTCACATGTAGCATGTAGTAAGAGCCAGACCTGTCTGTACATTCGTGTTTAATAAACTTCTGTTGGAAAAGAACTTCGTATCTTCATTTCTACAGCAGTACAGCGTAAGCAATTTCAACCTGAGTCGGAGGAAAGCAACTGACTTTCGACTTCTTTTAACTCCGGTACTGTACAGGGCCCGTCATTGAGACTGAACCTCGAGGAGGAGGCGGAGGCAGCGGAGGCGATGGAGGCGGCGGTGGCGGACGGTGTCGGCCGTGTACCGCTTCGACGTGCCGTCGCGCACGTGGTGTCGCGTGCCCGTGTCGGGCCGTGCGCCGGCCGCGCGCACGGGCCACGCGGCGTGCGTGTCCCGCGGCCGCATGCTGGTGCTGGGCGGGTGCTGCGAGTACGGCGAGCGACCCGCAGCGTGGCCGGCGGCCTTCTCGGGGCAAGTGCCGGCCTTGGACCTGGCGCGCATGCGCTGGAGCCTGCTCGAGCCCGCCAATGCTCGAGCCGGCCCTGCCGCTCGAGTGGCGCGACACGTGGCCGGCCCCGTCGCCGCCGCCGTCGTGGACGAGCGAGGTCGCGTCTTCGTCGTCTCCACCAGCGTAAGTGCTTTATTTACGAGGAGCGTTCAATAATGAATTGGTTTGAAGAAAAAAATGGCGGCGGCGATGGTGTAGCGGTTAGCGTAACGAACTGCTCTACCCAAGTTCGCGAGTTCAAACCCGATCAAAGCCGTGGATTTTTAGGGGCGAAAAACTCCTTCGTACGCCTTCCTTCGGAGGGGAAGTAAAGCCGGCTGTCCCATGTTATTTACATGCATGTAAAAGATCCTCAAGCCTAAATGAAGCCTCTGAGCTGAATTCAAAATCGCCTGTTTCGTCGCCTCAGTAATACCTTCTTTCCGCTCCATCCGGGGAAAGGAGTGTAGCGAAATTTTGCGTGGTCAGAAGGATGAGCAGGCCTCATGGCCTGAGTCACGCCACGTCAAATTCAATTCAATAAATACGTTTTTATTGATTGTCTATTCTTCATTGCATAAAGAAAGGTTCCATTAATTATAGACAATCAGATCAGGTGATAATAAAATATATTTCATACAGAATTGAAGAAAAAACGAAGTTGGAGTTTTTCAGATTGGAGTTTCACAATTAGTTTGTTTACTTACTATTCACAAACGTATAAACTTATATTTAATATAAGCCAAAATGTACCTGATGATGGAGACAAATGATCTCTGAAACGTTGTGAAACTCGAATCTGTAAAACTCCAACTTTGTTTTTCTTCAATTCTGTATGAAATATATTTTATTATCACCTGATCTGATTGTCTATAATTAATGGAACCTTTCTTTTTGCACTGACGAAATAAAGTTTAGTTTTACAAAACAAGACTTTCCTGCTTTTCAATATAATCCTCATCAACATTTATGCACTTTTCTCAATGGTTACCAGTTTTTTTGTAATGGCTGCAAAGAACTCTTTATCATGGTGTTTGAACTAATTTCCCACAAATTTTTTGATATCCTCTGTCATTCTTCTCGCGTAATGTTCAGGGGACCAAACAAATGGAAATCACATGGTGCCAAATCGGGGCTGTAAGGGGATGAGGCAGTACCTCCCAAACCCATTTGGTCGATGGTTTTCACGGCTTTGTGAGCAGTGTGAGGACGTGCGTTGTCTTGCTGGAGAATCACACCTCTCCTCTGACACGCAAACACTCGCCGTGCTGGATACTCGGATTGGCATGAAATTTCACCAGCTGATAGAACACCATGCAAAACCATATATACGCAAATTTTGAAGTGCTATGGAATATTATAAATAGCGTTTTATAGGCATTTGTATCAGGACCTTTCGTGACCCTCGCGCTTCCCGCAGCGGGCGAGCCGTTGCTTCGGCAGCGCTAGGAAACGTTACGCGGCGTCCTATCAGCCGGTGTCAGATTTCCAAGCGCGTTCGTTCCATCTGAACCTGCAAAGTAAACACCCGTTTTTGTCACCCCCGCCTGCCCTCCAAGTAACGTGAGACCTTGCCGACAGGCCGATAGTGCAGGCGCGGTGTATGAGTAACGTCCGCAGAACCAGCAGCAAGCAGCGTTTCCGCCCTTCTACGGTCGGTAGGTCAAGAAAGGTCCCCATTCTAATTATCGCCAAAAACACTACTTGCAATGCTTCATAGCACGTAAAAATTTGTATGTAGGGGTTTTGAAAGGTGCTGAACAAGCTGGTAAAATCTCAAGTCAATCCGAGTATCCAGCACGGTGAGTGTTGCGTGTGAGATCCACGACGTTTTCTCTGTCAAGGATGGCTTCATCCTTGTCAAAAGCATATCTAAGCAGTATTAGCTGTTTATTGTACGCTGTTCATTCTACGCTGTTCTTCGTGATAGTAAAAAACGCACCTATAGCGTCCCCAAACACAGTTAACGTGACTTTTCTGCTGATGTGACCAGAACGGTGTATCTCGGTCACTGAGCCTCAACCACTTTTGAACTGTTCCACCCACTTATACAAATTCTCAACGGTTCTTGCAACTTTGGTCATATACTTTAGTCATTCTAGAGAATATATTAGCTGATGTTTCATCTTCAACAAGTACAAAACTATATAGAACGTTGTTGAATTGAATTTAATTGATGCCCTTATTTTACTTGGCAAGACTCAGGACATGAGGCCTACTCTTCCGTCTGACCAGGCAAATTTCGCTATGCTTCCTTTCTCCAACTAGTGGAGAAAAAGGTATTCCCTGGGCGATGAAACAGGCGATTTGAATTTAG
>JAHLJT010006756.1:0-58106 GCA_031308135.1 Acheta domesticus
TTGTGTAATTTTGTAATGTAATTTTTGTGTCGTTTTTTTTGTGTTTTAGCTGTAACTAACCATCGGAAACCATACATGTAGAGCCAAAGGCTGAATAAACTGAAAGGCCGTTGAATTAACATAAAAAATTGGAAAGTCTTGTATTCTTAATCAGATGAGTTGATTTTTTAAATAGCTTAAATGGATGGAACTGCGGAATAATCGCTCAGTACTTCACAGAAAGGTAACCTTGAATGGAGGTACGTTCATTCACATGGGTTATTAACAGTGTCGCGAAGGGCGATACCTACGTTCAACCTCAAAGTTCTCAGGGCGTGAACTTTTCGAAAATCTGTACTTTATGACTTGCCGTAAAGCTAATTTGTCGCCTATTTTATATGTCAAGAAATAGTAAAATGCACATTTTAATTTTAGGAAGAACATGTCTTGGAAACAAATGTTACAAAAAAGATCTATTTTACATAACCTCCTGAAATACTAAACAGTAACATAGCTGTTTCCCGTAATAAAATTCCTTGACGACCTCGGATATGCCATTCAAAGATGCAATACTCATACTCAAGAGAAAAGAAACGAGAATGAGAAAGGCTTTGCCATTCTGTATCAGCACCGATTATAAATGGACTTGTGTAAAATGTAATGATAACATTTGAAGTCATTTTGGAGAAAATTAAAAAAGTGCAAATGACCCAGGATGTGGTTCATATTTTCTATCGCTGAATTTCACTTCGTGCAATTACATCCTCTATGGGCTTCTCCCTATTTACGGTATTTATTGGCACCGGTATTCAATTTCATTTGAAGTGCCATGACAAAAAAGACCGCATTTCAGAAGGCTGAAGTCTCTCAAAAAGGCTCTCCCAATCGAATCGTTCATATGCATCTTTACCGCTTTATCGCGAGGAATACCTGCTTCTTCCAAGCGGATATCTCGTCATCGGAGCAATTCTTATAAGCTCTTGATTCTTTTTCGGTATAGGGCCAGTTGAGTCTAAATGTTCTGACGGACTTTATGTCTGTTAGCAGAAACCCGGCAGGAGTTCAGCCTTCTGCAAATATGATCTGCATATTTTTTTAATCGAAAACCAAGGTTTCGTGCCAAACACTAACGTATTGGGTGAGCCAGAGCAAGCCTAGTCCTCCGTATTTCTTGTCAGATACAATATTTTCTCTGCAGTACACATGTACAGATGTAGATACTGTTTATGATTTGACCATCCGCTTCTCTGAGCATCAACAATAATAGATGATAGAGGTAATTGGACATTATGTAGGTATGAAGTAATGTCAACTTTTGAGTGAACTTTGAAACCACCACATTGCTTCCATTAATTTTGCATTGGATGGTTTATATAGGATGCTATTCTATCACTCTCAGCTACGTTAGCGTATGACGATTTCGGATCAGAAGAATTCTTTCTCCAAATCTTTCCAGATGCGAGTCCTCAATGAACCAGGATCGTTCAGATGTTTAATTTGAAAATATGAACCCTGATCAATGGGCAATATCAAACCGAAGGCCTCAAAACATTCTACTACAATATCAACCAATTCTTAAGCCCATCGGGCATATTTTGCTAACAGCACCAGATCGTTAGCAAATACAGACAATCTCTTTTCCAATAGGGGACATCCTCATTCATTTCCAATTTTTCAAAAAGGCTTTGCAATGAGATTAAAAAGTGGAGATGAGAGGTTCCCTGTTCCACTCTTCTACGACTTGGTACCTCAATGTCTTAGGATGGGTGCCGAATGACGGTGGGAACTTCAGCGTAAGAGTGCATTGAAAAATAGAAAAGGCATCGGTTATCGCTATCCTGGACAGGGCCCTTAGAATCGCCAGATGAGGAACTGTGTCGAATGCTGTGGATATATATCCGCCGCATGTGTCACTAACACCACCGCCTGCTTTCTTCGTGTCACTGACTGCTTCATGAAGAATTTGAATCTTAGCGAAATAGCCTTGGTCGGAGATAAACCCTCTTTGGCAGTGATTTGAACTTCACCTCGGATCGAATGGTTTCTTCATAATGCCCCAAAGGATTCCCCCAAATGACTCTAAAGGTGTGTAGTATTTATGAGTGCAATAGGGACACTATTTAAGTTTTTGCCCTAAAGAGAAGGGTTAATAGCTAAAGAAAAAGTTTAAATGTTAAGGAAAAAAGTTCTAGTCCGTGAGGGACGAGTGTGGCGCCTGTGACGCAAGTGCATCGCCGGTATTGCTGCTGCTGCTGCTGCCGTTGGTGCGGTGAGGGCGGGGGGCACAGATCTTGTCAACAATCTCTCTGTGGCTAACTTTGATCTTAACCGGCTCCTGAGCCATGGCATATTTCATCCCAGCTAAGCGACTTTTAATTTTAGCGATTTGCAACGCATATAGATTGATGTCGGGATGCACGTCAAGTATCGTCCCTTTACTACCCTCTTTAATTCGGAAATTGAATCGGTGGCATAGTACCCAAATGGATTTGTAGTAGTCATTAACCTCATTCCTTTTTAGGGGACGTTGATCGACACTAGCGCAGTCAATGCTCGTTCTAATGCATTTTGTCAATAGCGCTGGACCATTCTTGAAAAGGTCTTGGGCCCGAACATAGTAAGAGTAGCGCTTCCAACCGTGTTTGCCTTGGAAGGACCTTAGGTCAGGTGGCGGTGGGTACTGTAACCGTACATGTATAAGTTAACATGTGGCAATTACAATATTACCCGCGCCGGAGCGAACGCAGTTACAATATTAGCCGCGCCGCCACCGCCACCGGTAACTTCTTATCAGCAAAAGAGGGGTGCGGCTGGCGGGGTAGGTTTTGATGACGTGCGCGGAGGGGAAGGGGGCGGGAAGGCGTTCTGAGGGCAGAACTCGTGAGGCCGCGGTAGGAAACAGCGAAGGAGGCATGGAGATTTTTCCGAGGAGATGGTAGGTGGTGTAGAGCGCACACGTGGTACAACTGGGGTGCGAAATGCTTGTACAAGGGACGGTTGCAATAATGTATATTAACCAATGAAAGTATTGGAAGTTTTCAGAACGAGAAAAAAATAACGTGGTGAGATGGAGCCTTTGTGAAGCACGTGCCCGTAAGTAGTAATCTGCTGAAACGCCTCGCTTTGCTGCTTGCACCAGAGGCAAGTAATGAACTAGTTATCAATAACTTCTGTGCTTACCTGTATTCCATAAATGAATTGAGAATTTCGAAGAAATTGGCTATGAAATACAGGTTAAGGTAATGTGCATGCAAGTTACCAGTCAGAGATTGTTGTTTGGCCATGAACTTTCTTGGGGAAAGACTGATATATTCTCCCATTGGCATATTGATAGTAGTTTAATGTTATTTATAGAAGATGTTTGAAGTTATGTATTTTCCGTGGAAGAGAAGCTCACAGATTTTAAAAAGAATCTTTTTATGTTAATGAAAGGAAAGCACAGTTTCTATCTTAAAAAAACATATTGCAAGTTAGTATTACGTCCTAAAAAAGCATAAATCAATAGGAGCTATGAATAAATAATTAAACGTGTTATAGAAGTCTTATTTGCTATTGAACCATTGAGGAATTCAAATGAACTTAAGTATCTTAGAATAGATGTTGCAATATTTGGTAATTTTCTATAAGATATAATAGTTGGTACTTTTTATAGTTTGTCAAGAATTTCTGTTGAATATTCTGTCTTAATAAAAACTATATTTATACAGAATACAAGATATTCTTTTGTAAATTCGGAGAAATCCGTGCCAGAAGGGATATATGAGTGTTGATGCAGTGTATGTTGAGGGACAGTTAACTGCAATTTTCATAAACAGAAAGTACTATGACAATTTGTCATGTGAGGGGCATGCATCTTCTCCCTCTGATGTAACATTATCTGCACTCATCTTATCAGAGATCTCATTTATTCAATTTGGTGAATTTTAATTTACTGTTGTCACAGGAAATATTGCTGTAATTTTAATTTGTGTGAAGTTTAAAATTACTTCAGGACAATTTTGCAGTTAATTTTCCTTTGATGTTTTTTTAATACTGTTAAATGTTTTTTTGTTTGTTTTTATGTTTATTTTTTAATGTTATTGTCATTCTGTGAGTTGTGGTTTGTTTCTCAACGAGTATCCAATTATATGATGTTTATTGGTCACGACTTTGTATTTTTTTCTCAAAATCTCAAAAAGAGCCACGTTCCCTCTAAAATCCCGCACAATCGACCTTCACGTTGTTACAGTACAGAGGAGCCGGACAAAATCTCCACGAACTTGACGTAGGTCTCATCCAATTGATCCTGCAATTGAATATTTATTACAGCTCATTTCCCATCTCAGCGAGCTCTTGTTCTGCATTAGTTTGAGAAGTAACTCAGATACTTACCTAAGTTAAAATGATTTCCTTCCAATGAAATCCAGTATTAGAGGATGTGGTTTAGAACCATGAATTATCCACGAACTAAACCACGAATTATCCACTTTTTCAACATGAGGGATCTACAATATGACTTTTCCTGTCGAAAGATTTCAACATTTGCTGTTCCATTACAATACTTTCTTTGAATTGCGTTAGTGTAGAGTAGAAGAGAAAGTAAATGAATTATGGATAGGAATGTAATTAAACGAGCGTGTAAGTACGACCAGAATCTTAGTCATATAAGTAGTATACAAGCCACTGTATATGAGACGAAGGTTGAAATACTAACTAGTATGTCTGGAGGAAAATTCTAGTGGCCGGCTGCTCTGATCGATAGTTTCCCGTGGTTTCTCCGATCAACAACAGGTGAATGCCGGAGCAGTTCCCTAACAAACGGGCTGCGGACCGCGCGCGATCTTTCCTTCCTCTTCCCTGTCCTATCCTCACCCCTTATACACACACTTTCACACTCCCGAGGAAAACACGTAATACACTTACGGGACTAATGACATCTGTAGTTGACGCGCCCGGAATCACGAATCAATCAATCTAACTAGTACATTCATAAGCATTTACTATCTACCTCTTTTAAATCTCGCTTCTGAGCGACGAAAGAGTTAAAGCCTAATGAAGTCAATATATTGCACTTATCAATGTCTAACCATCACATTTGATTAACTTTCAATTGTAACGATATTCGAGAACTTTTACCAACTTAGTTACATTAGCTTTGCTGCTGTGTATGTAGCAACTCTGTCCGGAGATCCTAGGGTTCAAATGCGGACAGTGGCGGATTACCGACACTGGCTGTACAGCTAGGTCGATTTTAGCCGCTGTCCGGAGGAAAATTGTAGCGCTCGACTGCTTTAATCGGTAGTTTTCCATCGTTTCTCCAAGCAATAACAGGTGAATGCTGAGTATTACCCTAACAAATGGGCTACGGACCGCGCGCGATCATTCCTTCCTTATCAACCTCTCACTTTACACAAACACACTTGCTATTATTTCCTGCTTTTAGCAGGAAATCCCCTGGAAACCGACTTTTAGGTCGGCGCCGGATCTCACCATTCAGCAGGGGAGAAGTTCCGCTACTTCCTGGAACATGAAATCTTCATCACACTGACGGGACTAATGGCCATGGCAGTGGACGTGTCCGGATCAATCAGTTGAAAGCTTTTCTAGTTTCAGAGAGAGTCTGAGGATGAGAGAGAAAGAGAGAGGGGGAAGATATACAAATTACGACAGTACAAATATCTTAATATTTTGCATTAAAAGGCTAATTCCCAGACAATTAATAAAAGACATGACCTATTTTGTGGTAAAGATGGGCGAAACAATGTAGGCTGTCCACAAATCTTATCAAAATGAGGCTACATGATACAATTATCAAAGAATACGCATGTAGATCTTATCGTGTGTTGCTATGCGACTTGAACACATCATATCATGGAATAGAACGTACACGTAGTAGTGAGTACCCGAGGATATGTTTCAAGTACTTAGTGGTGATAATATAGTGGAGATTCAACAATACGAAAATCAAGTAAGTTTGAGAACGAGTCTGATCACATTAGTCTAGAATGTTATTTACTTTCCTCGCGTTGTATTTGATACCAGTCTCTGCAGTGTCCTTTGAGGGACAACATCGGGGCATCTATATAAAATTATCCCCCAAGGTTAACCTACACAGAGTAACTCATTATGAATGTTACACAGTTCTAGGACTTTTATATAGGTCAGCTTTTTGCCCTTGAATCGGTTGAAAATTTCATATAACGTAGTTACACATATGACATTTGCCCCTGACTGTTAGGCAACTCGTCATTCGCCGGCATTCGGCAGGTACACTAATACATTTGACCGCGGCAAATCGTGACCTGCCGAACACTAGTGCATGGATATTTGCCTAACAGTCAGAGGTAAATATCACATACATAACTTCTTTATATGGCATTTCCGCCCACATGTTTATTGGGGGAAAGTGATGATCTTCGAGCCCATTACATGGTCTCGACATATAAATGAAATTGAATCTGTGATTTCATAAAGGGCATGAGTCAAAGTTTTTTACAAATTGAGTTATGAACATTATTTATCTTCTTGAAGGTCGATACATCGTTGGGTAAACAACGCACATGAGTGCCATTAACCCGTTGGAGACATGTCAAATTCTCGTTGACTGTTCAAAGGGCGTGAGTCGCTGACTCATGCCCATTTTCTCTCAACAGTTGGTAGCTCTGAATTGATACGAGAACATCCTCTTATTCGCTGCACAAACTCAGCTATTGGTTCATTTTGTGGTAGAGGCTATGAGCATGTGTTTATTTTGCAGATTGTGTTGTGTTTAATATTTCGTTGCTACCTGGGTAATAAAAAATTATATTAGTTCTTTCCTTAATGTCATGTACATTTTTTAAATGTATTAGTTTTCGCGCAATATTGTGTGAAATATTAGCAATATTAACAAGTATCCAAACTAGTACTCTAAAATCAGCTCCAGTTTTTGTTAAACTTTTGGTGGGGATAGTGCAAAATGCACTGAATAAGATGGCATAAATGGCATATTGCTGTATTCTTTTGTTGTTGTAACTCAAAAACCACTCAAATGTAATTTTTTTTCGCTTGTCTCTCACGTTGATAATATTTACATTAGCGACGATTTGCGTGCATTAATGCATATATGAGTACATATACTTTAAATGATGTCTGATAAAGTCCACGAAAACTTGTTTTCGTGGACGATAAGAAGTTTTGTGCGAAAATGAGATTGAAATTCCTCATTTTCAGATACGATGAAATGCCATCTTCTCGAAAACTACGCCAAATGTAAAACATTTTTTTCCACGGATAGTGCTAAATGGACTGAATAACATGGCTTTTTTATGCCACTTTCATGCATTCTTTTGTTTTTCAAAAAATACGGAAATGTATTTTTTAATTTCTATCACGCTATTTAGTCCAAGCGAATTGTATGCATTATTGCAATTGTGAGCATAATTTCTTCAAATGATTTCATATGAAAACGCAAAGATTTTGGGTGAAAAAGAGCTTTTAAATGTAAAAGTATTTTCAGAAACGCTCAAACATTTTCTCAAGAACGGCTCCAAATTTTTCAAACAAAGTCTCCGTTTTGGACAAGGTTTTACTCTTGTATAATATTCTTAAAGTCATGTTTCAGTTATACCACAAGACGACCAAAAATTGAGAAAATGTGGAAAAATGTAGTCTAGTTGGAGACAGATGGTAGCTGGGAAGAGTATGGGGCAAAACGGAAAAGCCAGCCCAGACCAAAGAAATTAGGAATCGAACTACTACGAGAAAGTCCGTGCTATTCTGAATCACCATTAGTTTGCTTTCTCTTATACGTAATTGGAGTAATATACGTAGTATCGAGAAAGTTACGTGATGCTGCGCCAAATCGATTTCGAGATTTAAACATAAATACAAGTTTTGCGGTCCCCTGACGATGAAAAAGATTTTTTTTCTTTTCTTTTCAAAACGTCAGTCCGTCCGTCTGTCTGTCCATCCGTCCGTCTGTGAACAACACTAGAGCCTAAACTGTGAGAAGGATTGTGTCCAAAATAGATATTCCCTGGTCCATCTGACTCGACTCCAAGCTAGGCGATTTGAGAAACATTCTTTTAATTTTGCGGGGACCTTACAAGTATTCCTTGGGATATTTTCAAAATTTTCTCAAAAATGGCTCTAAATTTTTCTTTAAATTTCTTGTAAGCATAGAGTGAAATACACTTCTAGAGACCGCATAGATCTGATTTTCACTGTTAACCCTGAAAGTTGGGAAATTGAAAATGTTTGATTTTTTGGCATCTTCCTACAATTCAAAATTTAAGGTAAAGATTTTTCCTTCCTCGAAAACAATTTTTTTCTGTAAAAATGAACTAGAAATTCCGCATTTTGAGAAACGTTCAATGTTCTCAAAAACTACTTCAAAAATTTTCATATATGGCATGGCTTCATAGAGGGAAACATTTTTATATAGGATCCTTCTATAACCTACTTGAAAGTTATGTTTCAGTTCTACCATTAGGGAAACGAAAAGTTAAGAAAATGTGAAAAACTGTAGTTTGGGAAGAGATAGATGGCATCTGAGAACAAGAAAGGGGCAAAACCGAAAAGCTAGCCCGCATCAAAGAACTACAGAATGCAATGGATACAGAATGGAACAGACTTTCCCGTATTATTTTTCTATTTCCTTTGGTCTGGGCTAGCTCTTCGGTCTTGCCACACACTCTTGTCAGCTGCCATCTATAGCTGGGCAAAGTACATTTTCTTAATTGACCCTAATAGTAGAATGGAAATGTTATTTTAAGAATCTTAAAGAACAGTAAAACCTCGCCCCAAAGAACAATTTTCTTTGGAAAATTTGTAGCCGTTTTCAAGAAAATGGCGTTTAAGCACTATTGTAATTTCGAAATTTGAAGCTGTTTTTCACAGAAAAGTTTTGAGTTTTCGAAAAGTTCTATTAGAAGTCATTTGAAGCACATTAACTCACAAATACAATAATGTTTACAAATTTCTGGAAAGGTGCTTATATGTGTGAAAGATCTTTAAAAAAAATAGATTTGTGAAATGTTTGAAAAATCGAAAAAATAACCCAAATTGAACTTTACGTCATATTAAATAGTACAATCAGCACTATCCGTTCGAAAATGTTGAAGAAAAATGTGGAGCTATTTTTGAGAAAATGACGTTTGAGCGTTTCTGAAAAGGCGGAATTTTGAGTTAGTTTCCACAGAAAACGGTTGTGTTTTCGAGAAATACTATATGACATTATTTATAGCACATGTACTCGTGAATACAATAATGTGAACGAATCGCCGATACTGTAAATATGAATGACGTGAGAGACAAGTCAAAAAATTAATTTTTTGTAATTTTGGAAAAACAAAAGAATAGAGCAATATGGCGTTTGTCATCTCACGGAGTACATTTAGCACTATCCCTACCACAAGTTTAAGATAAGGTTGGAGCCGTTTTTCAGAAAATTTTCAAAATGTCCGGAGAGCTTTATGTTAAGTACCCCCAAATTTTGAAGAAAGATTTTCAGACAAAATTAAGCCTATGATTCTATTCCTTCTTTGAGAAATCACTCTTTGAAAATCAAATTTCGTCCATTCGCGTTCCATAGATTGGTAGCAAATATTCCCCAAATAAAAACTTAGAATAAAGGTAAATAATATTTCGATTTGCAGGCCAGAGTACACTGAATCGAATGCTTTTATTCTAGAATACCAGAACAACCTACAGCGGAGTAATTTAGAAAAGAGTAAATGTGTGCAAACGCGAAAAATGGCGCACGGCGTGAAACAAAAATGACCGTCATTTGTAAATCACTTACAATAAAAAAAGTTTATGTTTTTGAACAGCCAAAACATAAGGAAATTTATGTACAAAATATGATTTTTTTTCGAAATGGTCGAGAGACCAATTTATTAAATTCTGGTTCACGTAAAATGGATTGACCCTATCGCACTCGAATATCGAGCTCGAAATTTCGCGTTTTTAGAAACGCTCAAACGCCATTATCTCGAAAACGGCTTCATGTTTTTTGAAACCTTTTGAAAGGATATTGCTAAAGGGACTGAATAACAATGCTAAAATGTAACTTTGATGTAATCCTTTACTTTTAAAAAATTGAACAAAAGTTTTTTTTAACCTGTCATATCAATATTTATATTACGGGCATTTTTATACAATATTGCAATTGCGAATACAATTGCTTCAAATTATTTCTAATGCAGTTTATCGAAATCTCAAAAACTTGTGTGAAAATGAGCTTCAAAGTGCGAATCTTCAGAAACGCTTGGACAGTTGGACCCTTTTTTTAAGAAAATATTTGTTTAATATTTGCGTATATTTCTTGCAAAATTACTTAAAAACTACTCACATTCTCGAAAATATGTTCCTAACCTTATTTTAAGATGTCTTTGAGAAACAGAGTTTATTAAGAAACTAGTGGCTAGTGGTGCTACAGAATGGCACAGACTTTCCCGTATTAGTTTTCAATTTCCTTTGGTCTCGGCTAGCCATTCGGACTTGCCATATACTCTTGCCAGCTGCCATCAATTGCCGCCCAAATTATTTTTTTAAACATTTTCTTAATTTTTCGGTTTCGTAATAGTAGAACGGAAATGTTATGTTAAGAATATTAAAGAATAAGGAAACTTCGCCCTAAATGGCAATTTTCTTTGACAAATTTGGAGCCGTTTTCAAGACAATGGAGTTTCAGTGCTACTGTTAACGCGAAATTTGAAGCTCTTTTTCACAGGGATCTTTTGTTTTCGAAAAACTTTGAAGTAATTTAAAGCACATAAACTCACAAAAACAATAGTGTTTACAAATTGTGTGAAATGTATTTATAACGGTGTGAGAGATTGAAAAAATAAAAAAATACTTCAAAATACTCAAAATGAACTTAAATGAAAAGTCATATTAAAAAATGCAATTAGCACTATCCGTTCGAAAAGTTTTAAGAAAAAATTTGGAGCCATTTATGAAAAAATGGCTTTTGAACGTTTTTGAAAATAAGGAATTTCGAGCTAGTTTTCACAATATTTTCATTCGTTGCAAATCGCCGCGACAAATCGCCCGTTCACATTATTATATACGTATTTATAAGTGAAAGTGCTTTAAATAATGTCAAGTAAAGTTTCTCGAAAACTCTACCGTTTTCTGTAAAAACTAGCCGAAAATGCAAGCTTAGCCGAAGTGCTTCAGATGACTTCAAATGAAGTTTCTTGAACACTCAAAACTTTTCGGTGAAAAAGTGCTTCAAATTTCGCACGTTTAGTAGCAGCATGCAAATTTAACACGCTTAAATGCCATTTTCTGGAAAACGGCTCCAAAATTTTCAATGAAATTTGCCATTTAGGACGAGGTGTTACTGTTCTTTAATATTCTAAAATTAATATTTCCGTTCTACCATTAGGAAAGCGAAAAATTAAGAAAATTTCCAAAAAATGTACTTTGGGCGGCGATAGATGGCAGCTGGCACGAGTATGTGGCAATTTGGAATAGCTAGCCAAGTTCAAAGGAAACAGAAAACTAATATGGGAAAGTCTGTGCCATTCTGTAGCACCACTAGTTTACAAGTTCTTTACGCTATCGGTCGGAGACGTTTAATTAAAAACATTGGAGCCATTTTTGAAAAAATTTTGAAATGTCGAAACTTAAGATAAAAAAAATTGCAGGTCCTCGAGTTCCTTCCAATCGATCGAGGAATAACAATTTTGGAAAAAAATCATTGAACGGTTTAGGCACCAGCACTGAGTACACACAAACGTACGCATAGACAGAGAAAAGTTTCATCGTCAATCTATTTTTCGATATCAAGGATCCACAAAACATGGATTCGGACTACACAAGGGTTAGAGGAAGTAATTTATTACATATTTCAAGATTTATCCACTGTTTCTTTATCTGTTGATTCCTGACACATGATTATAATACTTTCTTTTGACGAAGCAAGGCGAGAAAAAGGAAAAATTAATTTATCTTCTTAGTCAATATTATACTTTATTTTACCCTTCGGTAGTTAATAGGATGAGAAGTGCCTGGTAAACAAATAAATTTGCTCATCTGTAGCTCTGTGTAACAATACTTCAAGTGAGATTCATATTATTCCGCAATGAATACATGAGAGCTTTTTTATACTCACACCATTATTGCTTTAATTTTAATTTTTTATTTTACTGGAAAGCTGCGTTCGAAACATTTTAGAATGTACCTCCACACTTCGCCGGATCTGAAAACGAGACCAACAATAGTGGTTTCAGTGTCAAAACATTTTGAAAGCAACTCCCCTTTAGAAAATATTTATTAGATACTTGAACAATTTTTGTACAAAATATCGTGGAATACTCAAATAACTAAAGAACATGACAGAACTAGTGATTACATGAAAGCAATATACAGAATAAAGAGGTATGTTCAAACAAAAGATATCTGTTAAGTTACTAATAGATACCAGTGGTTTTAGTGAATAATCCTCATCTATATGTAATTGTAAAATTTGTTTTCTGAGTTTTAAAAGGTAAAAAACAGACGAGAGCAAATAAAAAAAATTGCCTTGGAACTTGTGTGGGAAAAATCACTTATTAGAAAACAATAGAGGCGGTAGCTTCTTCCGATCCCCACTTTTGAAGACAGCAAGCAGTGATCGCCGTTCACCAGTAACGGAGGCTCGTAATCTTGAGACTGAGCTCTAGAAACTGTGATGTCCGCCATCAATTGAGCCCGTAGCGGCGGAGGGGGAACCTGTGGAACCTCGCTATAAAAAGGGGTCGCGCACGTACAACGGCAGTCACTCCAGAGTCACTCGCTGGCCGGAGAGCAGTGAAGTTCTGTTGCACTTCGTTCGTTTCTTGTCTGTGGTGAGTTACGCCAAGCGCCATTCGAACGAGCAGTTGAAGTTTAATTGTTGAAAGAGTGCCTCTTTCTCCGCTGAACTACTCGTATCGACGAAAATTCTCGTTGTTTCGACGTCTGCCTGAACTCGCAGGAAGTTAGCAGACAACCGGAACGACAAAGTACGGATTAAGACGCCAGTGAACAATTTGTGTTTGGTGACTGTGATTTGCTTTTATAGAAGAAAATTAACCAAAATGTGTATCCCATCTCGCGTTGATGAGAGGAATGCCATTGAACTGTGGTCAGGGTTGAATCAACAACAAATTAGAAATCAGAAGAAGAAAGCAATTCAAGAACATCAAACCATCATGAAAAATGATCCCATTTTGGCAGAAGTAGCATCAAAAGCAAATTACCACATCAAACAAGATATCTTGGCCATATCCACGGCATACTATAAATTAGTTCTAAATGCTTTGTCTGATTTGGCTACCAAGTTCCAAGATTCAAAAATGTACAGGTCAGTAATAATTTTATCGGTATCATATTATTGCATGGAATTTACTTCAGAAAATGTGGTATGGTAGGGCTATTTCACGTTCAGAAGCTTTAGGTACTTCCATCGTTTTAGTCTTCTAAAAAAGCCTACTATAATTTATAGGAAAATTGTTTGTATACTTTTTATTATGCAGATAACGGATTTTAGTTACGGTGTCGAAAAGAGATATTTGAAATTTATTGAAACATGGGATTTTCTATGGTGTAGGAAAATCATCATTGGTATTTGTAGACAAATGGGGATGATGTATTTGTACTCCCGCTCTCGTTCATCGTATTATTTGATTGGATGCTGCTATGGAGCTGTCCTACGGTTGCGCGGTCCCACGGTCGCCTAACAATAAAATTTCAAATACTTTGGAATCAATTTTACGCGAGGAAAAAGTTAGTTTTCATTGGAGTAACCGGAGTGAGGGTTATTTATTTAATTCGTTAATTTGCGCGTGCATAGTAAAATAGAGGTTGTGTAAATAAAAAAAATTAATTCGAAGACATCTTTTATCAAGTAATAAATAATATTAAAATTAATCATTACTCACGTCTTGTTTAAAGTGAAGACTACAGAATCAATGCTTTCATCCCTAAATATTTTTAATAATTACATTTTTTCGTAAGGTTAAGAACATTCATGTTTTCATGTAGTCCTTCCAAGGCTCTGCTTACTTTACAAGAAAATTGGTAATAGTATGCATTTCTCTTGTGTTTACAGAATTGTCTTCTGCACCACACAACCTGCACATGTTGTAACACTTCTTGCTGTTATGACTGTTGCTACTCTTATTGTCCCTGGTGAAAAGCCTGAAGACTGTGTAGCAAGCAAATCAGTCAAGCCGTCACCCTTCTTTTACTTGGTGTATTTGGCTTCCTTCATGATGCATTTTGGTGCGCAGATGTGGATGACTTTTGTATCAGGTTTGTAATATTCTTATTTATTTCATACTGGTCAAATATTTCTGATACATACATAAACGTCTGCAAAACAATAGTAAATGTATTTATTCTCATTTTTCAATTAATTTCTAGGGCTTTCTTTGTATTTTGCTGTTCCTCGTCATACATTTGGGGAAGTTCAGAAAGTTTTGTTTCCTAAGTACTTTGGAATCAACAGTGTTTTGAGCTTAGTGACAATTGTTATGTTTGTGAAGCTCCATCCCAGTGCATCTTGGGATTTATACACAGGAGTACAGGTTAGTAAATAACATAGTTTGAAATTGATTCGTTTATAACTGAATACTTCATATAAAACATTTTTTTAAAAGGCATTGTCAAATTAGCACTACTTTTAACTCCGATGCTATTACTGTAAATTTTGAAATGTCTTCATATCAGCTAAACATTTTTGAGCTAACATCAGCTAAACATAATTTAATATTATTTAATTTCATTTGTTATGTTTTAGGTTGGCTGCATGGCTTTCTGCTTCTTATTGGAGCTGATCTTACGCCTGTACTTTGCTCCTCCCCTTCTGAGCTTGATTGCTTCCAAGAATGCAATGGAGAAAGCTGCAGGAGTTGGACTGGAAGTTGGAAAATATGACCCAGGCCCATTGGCTCACTGCCCTCATTACCTGAAGATTCACAAGGCCTTTAGAAAGGTCCACATGATCATTGCCATGGGTAATCTAGTCACCATGGCTTGCACAGCTGTTCATCTTCATTACCTGTCTGAAAAAATTTGTAATGCTCTCATATGAGTACCTATGATTAATCATAATTTGATAGATCTGATTATTCATTTTTCTCATCGTGCTTGCATTCATCTCGTATTAAATGTCTCAATAATAATCTTGCCATATCATCATATATCACAATAAATTTTCAATTTGGTTTCCACCAAATTTAATAATATATGAAGTTGGTTCTCATAGAACTCTAAATAACATATAATCCAATGTGTAAAGTACAAATGGCATGAAAAATGTTGAATAAATCTTGATTAGTGAGAATGATTAATTCACTTGCTTTTGTGTGGTTAATAATTAATTTAGCAACTGTATAATATTATTTTATTCACATTAATTATTCACTTGCTACTTAGAGTGAATCTGCTTTCAGTGATGAAGACCAAAAGACTGTGAGCTGCTAAAATCAGTTTGCCTTAAATGCTCTCTTTAAGGGATGATGTCCTTCTGTAGAATATTTATATTATATTAGTTTATCACAACATATTTTCATCTTGTTGCACTGTTGTTTTCTAAAATATTGTGGAAATAGGGTTAAAATACACTTTTTCTCTACAATGAAAACTCTAATTTGCCATCTGTACTTCTACACAGCAATCTCAGTTTCATGAACATGAGATAAAAATAAGATAGGGAATGTAGCTGTATATTTCATACTCATAGAAAATAAATTTGTGTGACCCATGTGAGAGTAAAACTTTGAGTAGCTGATGCACATCCTCATAAAATTTGAGGTGCCATCAACAAAATTTTCATTGTTTTTATAGATGAAGAGCTGACAGTGTTGAACACATTGATTTGAATGAAAGTAATATTGTGCAAAATTTCCATTCTGAATATACAGTGTTCAATTATGTTTAGGATAATTACATAGAGACTATCAAATTTTTTTTGTCTAGTTTCTTCAATTTTTCTGTCAGCCCTTCAGTTTTCACTAGCTGATATCTAGTCCTTACATTACTTTTTCATGTGGTTGTGTGTGTTGTGTGAGTGCAGAAAATACTGTACACGCTCTTAACTTATTTTCATAATTTGTCAGTATTATTTGCACATTAATTTAAACATTTTTTACTGAATATGAAAATAATTGTGAATTGTAATTCATTATAAAAAAGAAATTGTTCTATAAACAGAAAATTTTAAAATGGCTCATTTTAATTTCTTTTACCTTCCAAACAACCATCCAACAACATCAACCATCCAAATAATCATAAGGTTTATCTGATTTTTCTATCAATAGAAATGTTTAAATTTCCTCTTTCTATTACACATGTTGACTGCATTGAATGTATTGAAAGAAATTGTCTCTATATTCTTGTCTCAAAATGATTTCCTTTCTTTTATTTATCTTGCATACTTAACTGCTTGGTCTTTGTAAGTTCAAAAAAGGGGTGATTCTCATTTCTGCTTCTTTTGTCAAAGATCAGATGTCCAAATAATTCATTTCACTTGTGAAACTAAGTAATTGTTTATCAGTTTAAAATAACTCTATAAGATGATGGAAATGTGTAGTTATTATGCTGTTTTTCTTAAATTTGTATTGATTTTAGAGAGATTTAAGCTACATTCATTATTTCATTTCAATTCTGTGTTCT
Source organism: Acheta domesticus (assembly GCA_031308135.1). Lineage (NCBI taxonomy): Eukaryota > Metazoa > Arthropoda > Insecta > Orthoptera > Gryllidae > Acheta > Acheta domesticus. The sequence continues at coordinate 16,588 of JAHLJT010006756.1, forward strand.
GAGACATTTCAGCCAAATGCAATTATAATTGTGCCTAACATTTCTAATTATTATCCAAAATAAAATGTGTGTAGACCTTTTAGTAGACACTTTTTTAATTAATAGTTAATATGGAACAGGAATGATGGCATGAGACATTTTTGTATCTATTTTTGTAGACTACTCTGAGAGGTAAATTTGTAACATTTATCTATGAGAAACTGAACTATCTTTTATGTAGTTAAGCAGATAGCATTGGAAAAACTAAACTACAAATAAGGAAACAAAATTAAAATGTTTCTGTAAAAATCCTAAAAATGTTTGCTTTCTGTTTAAAGGTCAGTTACTGCAACCCTTATTCATCCTCCCTTACATAGTGTTACAAACAGATGTTCGTTAAAAGGCTATTCAAAGAATATTGTAATAATTTACACAAACAAGTAACTTGGTTATGAAAATCAATTTAGATTCCTTTCTCTTCCTTTCATTGTATTTATGTTCTTATTTTTATCAACATAATACTTGTTCTTAATCCTAGTATCCCTATTTTCCTTGATTGTATTTTTTTCTGAGCAAAATACATAAAACATGAATAGCTTATCAACCCACTTATACATTAATATTGTAGTTATACACTCATATTATGCAAAAGGAATTCAACCTGCAGTAAATGTACTCAAAAATAAATAAAGAATATGGAACTTTGTGCACAAATCAATTCTGCTTTTTAGAAGTATATATTCATCTATTTCTTAAAAATAAAGTGTAATTGTTCTACAAAATTGTGAGTGGTATAACCTAGTGAAGTAGATGAGACACACTTCATTGACAATATCAGGAACATACAGAACTCATGGAAAGTCATAAGCCAAGTAGCTTTCATATCAAAGTTTTCTTGAAACTGTTTGTACATACAGTGCACTACTCACAAAATTATGTGACATTAAGCATAAGCTTCATTTTTCCAGAAGTTACACAGAAGTATTTTTTTTTAATTACTCCAATTTCATTAATATTTACATTTTTTACATACCCTTGTCATTCTTTTTTAGAGTTGTATTGTATGATTTAATATGTTTCTAAACTCAGAAGCTTCAAATATCTCTGTTGATAGTTTTTAAAAATTCCAAAAGTTAGAATCCAAAAATTGCAAATTTCTGAAAAGCAAGGCAAATTTTCTCAAAAAGGGCTTCAATTCTTTCCTCCTCCCTTTCCTAAAAAGTAGTCTTCTTTTGCTTCAACACTTACTAGTATAGTCAAAATTAGTCAATTTTAGTGGCCCTTGAGCCAATTTTTTTTACTCCATTCTTTCCAACTGTGGACATTATTGGCTTAGCAAGCAAGACTGCAAAACTAAAATTGTCTTGTACATTTCATCAACTTTTCTAAAAATCTATAAAATAATTACATCCTTGTGATTGTATTGTAAAGCTTGATCAACTTCTTGGATAAAACGTCTCCTTAAGCAATAAACTAGTGGTGTTGCAATAGCACATACTTTCTCTCATTATTTCCAACTTTTCCCATTTTCGAAAATTCAGACAGTTCCACCAAAATATGCACAATAATAGAGAATTCACCAATAATGGGACCAGCACCATTGCCTTTATCATTTTGTGCTACATACAAGAAAAACATTTAGAGTCGTTTTTGAGAAAATTATTGTTTACAATTTAAAAATTCCTATTTTCACACAAAATTACAAACTCTCATATTTTCAAAAAATTGAACTTGATCTTTATTGAAGTTCTGTTTTTTATGAACAAATTTCATTACGAAACAACTTCATTATAGTAGTTGTAGGAAGACGCCAAAAAATGTTGAACCTCCGCAATTTTCGAAAATTCAGGGAGTGGGAGGAAAGTTAGACCTTCTTCATTTCTATATGCGTCGTTTGTCCAATCAGAGGAAAAAACTTAAAGAAAAATCTTGAGTAATTTTTGAGAAAATTTGGAAAACGTTGAGGTTTCAAGTAAAGTACCCCCAAAATATAAACCAACCGTTTCAAATTCAAAGGGGCAACAATGTCAATCAGATCGATCGGGGAATATCAGTTTTGGTTAAAATTATGCATACGGTTTAGCCAGTAGCATTGTTCACTGACGAACAGACGTTTTGCCGGCAATCGATTTTTCGGTATCAAAGACCCACCACTAAACGTGAATTTTGAACACACATGATGGAAGAACTAATTTACTAAATATAGCAACAAGATTTTTTCTGTCGAAATATAGCTGCTTTTCTCGCAGCATTACAATACTTTCTCTACACCGTATTTTCGGTATCATGGGCCCACCAAAAAGGCTATTTCTAATAAAGTCTCCAAATCTATTTTCCGCATCGTTAGTAATTACATTACTGAAAAGCCCAGAAATAAAAAGTAGGAATAATTTGGTAAAACAAGAGCACATCACCCACTCAGTTCAATTGAAAGGTTCCATTTGCTCGTATGGAGACCGAAGGATTTCCAAGTGTCACGACCACGCATTTTGGGCTAGTGAAAAATCTGAGAGATTACCAGCGGCATAGCGTCAGGGGACGCTGAGATTCTGAGGATCCCCGTATACAATATTAATAAAGAACCCTAAATACTGTATCTTACAAGTGGTCCGTTGAGCGAAACACGTTTTGTATTAATTTTAAATTGATTTCCCGTGATTGAATTCGGCCTGTGATTGCTTGGAAGCTAAAATGCTTCTAGCGTCTGCCGCGAGATTGCGACGAGCAATGACGTATGCGCAGATGGTCAGGCAGATGGTCCCCTCTCCCCTCTTCACCCCTGGCCCAGGGAAACCCGACTGCTTTACGCTAGTATCCACTGCGGAAAGAAGCTCGTTTGTGCACGAGAGCGCAGCACACTTCCAGCGGTCAGTAAATTATCTCTCTCTCACTCCGTTTGATCATGGGCACTAACTGTGGAAATAGTGCCTGTCTACTATTTCTTAATTAATACCCAAGAAATTGAATTATCCCTTAAATATATTCCATATTATTTTCGTTTTCAATGTGTATATTAACAAGTGGTCTCATTGCCACTCGCGTATAAGAATTAAAGCTATATGCTTAATCAATATCCAAGAAATTGAATTATCCCTTAAATAGGTTCCATATTATTTTAGTCTGCAATGTATAAATTAACAAGTGGTCTCATTGCCATTCACGTATAAGAATTAAAGCTGAGCCATTGTAAAATTTGCTTCCAAGACATCGGCAGTCCTGACTGCTGCGAGGATTTTGTGGGAAGCGCCTACACCGTCGTAAGCAATCGAGATCGTGGAAGTAGTTCCAGTGTATCTGCCTTGTGTTGCGTTCACCTGTTAGACGATGTAGTTGACAGTGACATTTTGTGTGTGATTGTTGAGCATCCCCAAAGATGCGAGTCACGCTACGCCACTGGCGATTACGATACTTCCTCCAAATGGCAAACTCCAGTGAGTGGCACAGACTTTGTCGTACTAGTTGTTTTCTAATGTCTTTGGTCTGGGCTAACTTTTCGGTCTTGTCCCATTATCTTGCCATTTGCCATCTACCGCCGCTCAAGTACACGTTTTCAATTTTTCGCTTTCCCTAATGGTAGAACCGAAATATTACCTTAAGAATATTGAACAAGAGTAAAACCTCGTCCTATATGGAATTTTTCGTTGAAAAATTTGAAGCCGTTTATAAGGAAATGTCTTTTAAGCGTTACTTAAAATGCGAAAATTGAAGCTCTTTTACAGCGAAAACTTTTGAGTTTCCGAGAAACTTCATCGGAAGTCATTTGAAGCAACTCCACTCACAAATACAATTATGTACACAAATTGCTGGAAATGTGCATATTACCGGCGTGAGAGAGCTTAAAAACTACATTTGCATAATTTTTGGAAAACCAAAAGAATAGGGCAAAATTACTTTTATTTCATCTTAGTGTATTTAGTACTATGTTTTACGTATTGTAATGGAATTATTCCTTTGAATTAGGTTTTTATTTCTATGAACATCTAAAATTTTATTTATTTACTTCTATTTATGCCCTTTACTCCTTTACTTTCTCCAAATATATTGTTTTCTTCAAATGCACTTGAGTTTTTATTGGAGCTTGGAGCAACTCAAACTCGAATCTCGCCCTTAGTTCCCGATTTCCCATTTTCAGGAAATCAACATAAATTTTGCTTATTTTGCACGACGACCCAACGGACAGTGGGAACCCATGCTGCCGCCCGCCCGCCAGGTAAACTAGTGGTGCTACAGAATGGCACAGACTTTCCCGTATTAGTTTCTATTTTCCTGGGTCTTCGCTAGCTATTCGGAATTGCCACATACTCTTTCTTGCCAGCTACCATCTATCATCGCCAAAAGTACATTTTTTTGTCATTTCTTAATTTTTCGGTTTCCTATAGGTAGAACGGAAACATTAATTTTAGAATATTAAAGAACACAAAAACCTAGCCGTAAATGGCAATTTTCTTTTAAAAATTATGTGCCGTTTAAGAGAAAATGGCGTTTTAGCACTACTAAAAATGCAAAATTTGAAGCTCATTTTCACAGAAAATTTTTTGAGTTTTCAAAATACTTTATTTGAAGTTATTTAAAGCACTTACCCTCACAAATATAATCATCTTTACAAATTGCGGATAATGTGCATATTAAAGATGTGAGAGATCTTTCAAAAAATTTACATTTATATAATTTTTGAAAAAAACAAAAAAAAATCAAAATAAACTTCACGCTATACTAATGAGTGTAATTAGCACTATCCGTTACAAAAGTTTCAAGAAAAAAATTGCAGCCATATACGTGAAAATGACGTTTGAGCATTTCTGAAAATGCCGAAATTTGAGCTACTTTTCACAGAAAACGGTAGTGTTTTCGAGAAAATTTACTTGACATTATTTAAAGCATATATACTCGTAAATATAATAATGTAAAAAAATCGCCGATAATGTAAATATTAACGACGTGAGAGACAAGTAAAAAAATTTACATTTTAGTAATTTTTGAAAAAAACAACCGATAGACCAAAATGGCTTTTATGTCTTTATTGATAGAGTACATTTACCACTATCCCTACCAAAAGTTTAAAGAAAAAATTTGGAGCCGTTTTTGAGAAAATTTTGTTTTTGTAATTTTTTTAAAATTGCACATATTGCACGCAATATTGCACGAAAACTACCTAAATTGTGAAAAACATTTACATGACCTTTATTTAAGAACTCAATATGCAGAGCAAATTTTATTTGAAGAAAAAATCTCTATCTTCAATTTTGTAGTTGGAGAAAGACGCCGAAAAAAATTCAAACTTTCACAATTTTCGAAAATTCAGAGCTGTACGTGAAAATCGGACCTATGGCGGACCTATGGCCAAAGTGTATTTTCCTCTATTTATTTATTTATTTATTTACGTCAAAAACAGTTAAAAACTGCGTATGACGAGCTATGGGGAGAAGTGAATTTTTCATACAAGAAATTTATACATATATATTCATACATATTCATATATATTCATATATATATATATATATATATTCATATATATATGATATATATTCATATATATATGATATATATTCATATATATATTCATATATATATATATATATGATATATATTCATATATATCATATGATATATATATTCATATATATATTCATACAAGAAATTTAAAGAAAAATTTGGAGCCGTTTTTGAGAAAATGTTGAAAATCCCGGGGGGCTTCATATAAAGTACCCCCAAATTTTAAATAATCTTTTTCAAAATCACAAAGGTTCGACTAGAATCAGATCGACTGGGGAATATCAATTTTGAAGAAAATCGACCAACGGTTTAGGCGCTAGCGTTGACCATAGACGGACAGACGGACGGAATGCCGTCAATCGATTTTTAAGTATAAAGAAGCAACAAATCATGGATTTTGACCATACCACGAGATAGAGGATTTTTGTTTCTTAATTTAGCAACTGGTTTTATCCACTTATTCGTTTTCACGGCCCGGCAATTCATTTTTTTCCGCCGAAAATTGGCCATTTTTTCGCGCAGCATTACATAACTTTCCCTATACTACGTATATCACTCCGTGTATACGTACGTATACGGGAAAGTAAAAAGAGGCGATTGGGACGCCACAATATTTAGCAGCAAAAGCATGAAAATATTACTATTTTGAATGTTTATATGAATAACTTGTAAGTCATATTAAATAAAAATCGATCTTTGCACTATTAAGAAATGTATTCTCTAGTATTACTAACAGTTCTTGGTTTCTTCGTACTCACTTGATGTTCTTCAAATTTAATGTTCAAAGGTAATTTGCACGTTTATTTAAGAAAATGCACAAGGGATACTTCACTCATACGGCTCTTACGACTTCACAACGATTCTGCCGGGCAATATTCATTTTACTTTCTCGTATACGTAAGCATATACGGAGTAATATGCTTAGTATAGGGAAAGTTATGTAATGCTGCGGAAAAACGATTTCGAGATTTCTACGGAAATACAAGTTTTGGGGTCCCCTGGTACCGAAAAGGTGATTCTTTTCAAAACTTCCGTCCGTCTGTCCGTCCATCTGTCAGTCTGTGAACACTGCTATACTGCGATTTTTCTAAGAGCGACCCTCAAGGCCACTCAAATCCCATCTTCGCGAAGGAATATGTCACGACATTTCGCGTCTTTTCTGGGTCTTGCCGGTAGAAGTCGCATGATCGCAAGCACTGCTTCATACGGTCGCGATCGTGCGAAATCTAGCGGAACGACTGAGAAAGACGCGAAATGCCGTGACATATTACATCGCGAAGATGGGATTTTAGTGGCCTTGAGGGTCGCTCTTAGAAAAATCGCAATACAGTGCCTAAACCATACGTACGATTTCTTCCAAAATGGATATTCCCCTATCGATCTACTTCCACTCGAGGCGCTGTGATTTTGAAAAACTTTCTTCAAAATTTGGGAGTGCTTCACATGAAGCTCCCCGAACATTTTAAACATTTTCTCAAAACCTGCTTCAATTTTTTTCTTTAAATTCTTGTAAGAATAAAATACACTTATTAAGGTGGCATAGGTCCGATTTTCACGGTTAACTCTGAATTTTCAAAAGTTTGAATTTTTTTCGGCGTCTTCCTACAACTACAATATTGAAGATAGACATTCTTGCTTCAAATAAAATTTGTTCTCCCAAGTGAGTTCTTTCATTAAGATCATGTATAGTTTTTTGAAAATGTTAGTAGTTTTCACGCAATATTGCGCGAAATATTTGCAAACGGTTCCAAATTTTTTCTTTAAACATTTCCTAGGGATACTGTTAAATGTACTCAAAGAGATTACATAAAGGCCATATTGCTCTATTCTTTAATTTTGAAAAAATTACAAAAATGTATTTTTTTGTAATTACAATGTATTTTTTGTCTCTCACGTCGGTAATATTTAAATTAGCGGCGATTTGTTGACATTATTATATTAATGCGTACATGTGCTTTAAATAATTTCTTATAAAGTTCTCAACAACTCGTTTTCTGTTAAACTAGCTCAAAATTCCGAATTTTCAGAAACGCTCAAACGCCATTTTCTCCAAAATGGCTCCAAATTATTCTTCAAAGTTGTCGAACAGATAGTGCCATTTCTACTCTTTAATGTGACGTCAAGTTCATTTTGGGTATTTTTTCGTTTTTTTCAAAAATTACACAAATGTAATTTTTTTGAAAGTTTTCTCATACCCTTAATATTCATATTTTCCAGCAATTTATAATCACTATTGTATTTGAAAATTAAAGTGCTTCAAATGACATTTTAAGAAAACTCAAAAATTGTCTGTGAAAAAGAGCTTCAGGCATCAGTTTGCGTCACAACGTTAGTGAGAATTTTAAATGCAGACATACCAAAATTATGTAATAGTATTAATAATATCTTTATTTCTGGCGAGGCTCAGGCAGTAAGGCCTGCTCTTCCGCCTAACCACTAATTACCGCTAAAATTATGTCTTTGTTATAAGTCATTGAAACAGATATATGAAGCATTTATTGTAAATATTGCATCTTTTACACCTTCGTGTTATTTTTTATTGGTTACCGTTGACATTTGTCACTTTATACCACTTTCAAAATGTTTCTCAACACTCCTCGCACTCTATGAAACATAACAGGCACGTCTTGTTTGGCTTTTCTAACGAAGTGCCCGTGCTGTGGTCACGTGGTTCGTGACGCAAACTGGTGCTGCGCAGAACGAGCAAAAATGGGTGCGCCGGAGCATAGCCCGCTAGAATCAAAGATATATAAGATATAGATCGCTCATTGGCCCGCCATATTTGAAGCCAAGATTGCGCGTGGCAGCCATGACAGTTGTTGGCAAAAGGCTTTCATGAAAAGGTTATGCTATTTTATGCATCCATAAGGCAGAATAAAACTGCACATTTCTGCTTTCTAAACACATCGAAAACTTGTGATATATAAGAAACTAAATGGTAAATAATAATTCTTTGCTTGATGATTGTCATTCTGACTGAAAGAGAACACATATATTTAAGGAAAATATTATTAGGAACTACTAGGAAGGAGAGTAAATACATTTCATACAGTGTAAAAAACAAGCTTTTATTTGCAAGGTAATTTTTTACTGACCTCTAAAAGTAATTAATTTTTTCAGAGTTTGGCGTACATGTTTGCCTCTTATATTTAGGGACTGCTTTTTGGCAATGAAGTTCATCCGAACATTAAAATATATATCTACAATAGTTTTTATCAGTAAGGAGTAGTGACTTTCCTCCCCAAAATCAACCGCAGTAAAAAGATGTTCATGACATTCATGTCCATCACTCTATGCAGTACATTAATTTTTAGAGCTTGCAGTACTTTTGTGGATGGTAACTTATTAACAGAGCAGTTACTCCTGTATTGAGTTTCTGAAAATGAAGCGTGAGTGCAAACTTCTTTGCAGACTCTTGTGTAGTTCTGGCCACTTTGTTCTATCAATTCCTTTAAAACACCAGCAAATACATTTCTGAACATGGGCACTGCAGAAGGGCAAATACGCTGTTCTAAATCTGCGATGGTCTCTTGCAGTCTGGAAATATTGCTGTTTCTCCTTCTTACTTTCTGTTGCATTATCTTCAGTTTCCTTTTTAATTCACTGTTCCTTTCTTCCAGAACCTTAAGTTTTTTGGAAGGACTACACTGCTCATTGGTTTCATTACCACAATTTTCATTATTTAGAGGCACTTCACTACACTCCTCTTCTTGGGAACACTGCTCAGGTACAACTCGCTTCAGAATTGGGCGAGGTTTTACCTCACGTTCCTTCAGATGGTGTGGGAAAACAAATCTTGAAGGAATGCTACCTTCCTTCAAGTACCTTCTATCATTGCACATCCTGTAATTATACGAAAAGTGTTAATAAATATAAAAGTATTGATAAAATATGTATAACACAATGTTCTAAGGTGTATCAAACCAACGCCCTCTTTCTAGAGGGCGTTGATCAACCAATGGTATCAAAATAAGAATTTTACCTAAAGCACGAAGGTTCAAAATGTTCTGAACATAACCTCTCACTCGGAGTTGGTGTCCAATTCTTCCTCTTCATTGACACAATCCACTTCTTCAGAAGATCGTTGTTTTTCAGAGGAAAGCTAAAAAAATCAAGGTTAAAAATACAATGATGTCACTCTTGTAGCATACTCTAACAAAAACTCAAATAGTATTTCAGAGTCGAAGTTTCAAATCGTATCTTTAGTACTTACCTATGAAAAGTAATTCCAGATCCTTTTTTGAATCTGTTAGTGCAGTTGTACGCAGCACATGAAACAGGCATGCTTATGAATGCTCTCGCGCAAACTGCACAACAGAAAATCTCGAAATATTGGCAAAAAAAGTACCTATACCACAACGATAGCACATGCACTAGAGTATGTTTTGCCAACAACTGTCATGGCGACCGCCGGGGCAGTTGGCTTCACTTTGCTCTATCCATAGAGTATATACGTGAGCCATCTATATCATATATATCATTGGCTAGAATGAGCTGCTGGAGTAATACCAATATCTTTCCACGAAGTCTACAAGACTTGTAGACTTCGTGATCTTTCCACCATGGGATGTTTCAATTGAAACGACGGGAAGATTCGGAAAGAACCAATCGCTCAGTTGTCAGTACAATAAGGGTGTCAATGGAGCGTTGACAGCTATTGTTAGGAGAGACGTGTGGCGCAATTCCACGGGCATCACAGGAGAAATACATTCCGGTTTGTTTACATTTAGTGCTTCATTCTCACGATGGATAAAGAATAGGACAAATCCATTTTAGCAGTGCAAGGTCATCTCTGCCATATCCCGCTATACTGCGATTTTTCTAAGAGCGACTCTCAAGGAAACTCAAATCCCATAGGTCTGGAGGACAATTTTAACGGCCGGCTGCTTTGATTGGTATTTTTTCCGATCAAATCTGCTGAATATTTCCTACAAGGCATTTATTTACGTCAAAAACAGTTAAAAACTGTGTGTGACGAGCTATAGGGAGAAGTGAATTTTTGTGCACGTTTTCATATATATAATTCTGTTATCTCTATCCTAAATCATATTCTAGTCGAATTTTGAATACAGAAAAGAGCTGTTTTTTTCAAGTTTTGTTGACAAAATATTCGCTCCTATATAATGAAATATATTTTCAAAGGTAAATTAGCTATAAATTCCTGCCCTGAACCATCATGTTCTTCAAGAATGAATAATACTTTTTGCCGCGATAATATGAAAAACGATAATTTGAATAACTATATTTCCCACTGAAATTCAGAAGACGTGCACAAATAATGAAGTTACATTTATTGACATTGACAGTACCCTAACAAACTTGCTACGATCCGCGCACGATTTTTCCTTCCTGCCGGCTGAGGGTATCTATTCCCGGGCTCGAGTCCCGGCGGTGGCAGTATTTTCGACCCTAGCTAAGTAGTTATAGGTAGTTCAGCTGCTGTCTGGAGGAGGATTCTAGCGGCCGGCCGCTTTGATCTGTGTTTTCCGTGGTTTCTCCGATCAACACCAGGCGAATGCCGGAGCAGTACCCTAACAAACGGGCCACGGACCGCGCGCGATATTTCTTGTCCTATTCTCACCGTTTACATGCAACACACTACCACACATGTCGGGAGCTTGTCCCGGCTGCGGCGGTGCCCCGCTGGTGAGGAACACCTCGCTAACCCACGTGTAGGTAGGCGCCGGATCTCGCCAACCCAGCGGGGGAAGATCTCAGCTACTTCTCGTGACAGACACTACACTTACGGGACTAATGACCTTAGCAGTTAACGCGCCCAGAAACACTAATCAATTTCCTTTTTCCTTATCCTATCCTCTCCCTTCACACACACTATTCACATTTTGGGAGATCATTCAGGAACTTAAAAGCCTGTCTGGCTGGGAAAAGTTGATATCAGATCATAATCGAACAAGTGTGAAGCATATGAAGTTCAGTAGCTTTTTTTTGAAAGGCAAAGACGGATTGTCAATTTGTTAAGCAATTAAGATGTGATGGCAGTATAAAATTAGACAAGATATTTGATATTTTCATTAAAACTTTTGAAGTTTCAAATATTTTAGTACACCTTTTTATTCACACACACACAAATTGTAATGAAACAAATGGGTCATGTCCTTTTACTTATTTACATCTGAATAGTATAGTATTTACAGACATGGCCAGAAATGTCTTATGTACATTTAAGGACCTGTCACTATTTTGCAATCTTTATTTCCAGGTGAGTTTCCCAGCTTTCATTATTTTTGTTTATATAAAAGGGAGTAGAATAATCTTTTTGTAAAAAAAATTAAAAATAAACCTTTTTTTAAATAGCTTTTACCTGAAATTGGAAACAAGTTTTCTGAGATGTCACAATTGATGAAACAGGTGTTTAGCTTGTAAAATAAATAATTCAAATACAATCTATAATTTATTAAAGAAAATAGAATAATATACTAATTACAACTGAAACAAGACAATCTGTTAAATTCTTTCATATTGTAATATTTAACATTGAGGAAATTGTGGTTTATCAAAAATTATGTCCAATTCCCCCCCCCCCAATTTTCTGGGTCCTCCAATGGCAGAATTCAATTACAATTTTAAGAATTTCATAGAAGAGTGAAACCTGGCTAGAAATCTGTATGCAAATTTTCATTGAAAGATTTGGATCAGCTTTTGAGAAAATGTTTCAGGGTTTCTAAAAAAGACCCAATTTAGAGCCCTTTTCAACAGAAAACATTTGAGTTTTAAGAGAAACTTCATAAGAAATCATTTGAAGAATGAATTCTCATGAATGGAATCATTAAAAAAACATGTAATGTAAATATAAATTATGTCAATTAGATTTAAAAGTAGTGGAGCTACAACAGTGTTTTTTCACATTTTTGGTTACTTTTACAATTTTTCAACTTTTCGAATTGAAGAAAATGAGACCTATGCTATTTTTTAAGTGGCCTTTTCTGTCTCGCAGAAAAAAAAATCAGAAACATTTTGGAGGCATTTTTGATCAAAGAACAAAAGTTGTAAAACCCTTTCATCAAACAAATATTAACCAACTACTATAATTCATTTTTTTTAAATTGTACATTACCTTATTGACACATCTATTTCGCATCACCTATATTGTCCTTTTGCAAAATGTTTCTAAATTTTTGAATTTGTAGGATTTTTTAAAACTAGAGTTCAACGATGGCAATTTTTGAAATTTCAGAGTTGAAACAAAATGGGACCTGCACCATTGTTTACAAACATACATTGCTCTATTCAAGAAAAAATGTTGATGTTTGGAGCGTTTTTTCAGAAAACCTTTTGAAATTGCCCATATTTCACTAAAAATGTCACCCAAACTATTAGTATTTTAAAAACTGGACTTTATATTAATTAAATATCTAGCTTCGAAGAACTGATTTCTCTGAGAAAATCTCTACCTTGTTTCAAAATATTTTAGAGATTTTTGCAATTTTCAAAATTTTGTAGAGGAAACGGTAAAAATTGAACCTGTTTGTTAGTTACTGCCTTATTTTACGTGACGAGACTCGGGCCATCAGGCCCACTCTAGTATCTGACCAAGCAAATTTCGCTATGCTCCTTTCACCATCCAGTGGTGAAAGAGGGTATTACTCAGGTGACGAAATAGGCAATTTTGAATGTAGCTCTAAGGCCAGTTTTAGGCTTGAGGATCTTTCATGTGCAGCAAGTTTACAACATAGGATTATTTATTTCTCCTCTGAAGGATTTTTCCGCCCTTAAAAATCCATGGCTTCAATCCAGTTTGAACCCCAAATTGGGTACAAGCCGATACGCTACTGTTATACCACTGAACCTGCAAACTGTGCCATCTTTATCAGCATATTTTACTCTGTTCTAGAAAGAAATTTACAGAAAAAATTTTGAGCTATTTTTGAGGAAATTTTGATTGTTCCATGAGCTTCGAGAGAAGTATACTCAAAGTCCAACATGTTTCTTTCCAACTTACTGGTCAAGGCGTCAGATTGTCACAGAAATACTTTGGAAAACACCCTATGTATGGTTTAGATGCTCATATTGTTCACAAATGGATGGTTGAAAATAAAAACTTAATTGCTTGTATTGTAAATTATCTTCCAAACAAAACTGGTTCAAATGGGAAATGGAACACAGCAGTAAAAACTGTTTTTCCTAATTAAGAAATTCTTAATTTAATACATAATCCATTGCCCTTTAGTATGACTTGTCAGAATATGCCTTATTAAAGGTATATAGTGTGGCAATACCCTGTATCTTAACATAAAATATTTCATCGCCATGAGGCTCCAAGCTCTAAAAATGGGATTTCCTCCACATTACGTAATGGAAATAAGGTAGATCCAGCCTTAGAAGCTTCCTTTCTAAAAGCTTCCACAAGATTTCCACAATTTCCATGACGGACCATGGGGAGCATCGAGAGGGGCATGTCAGAGGCCTACACCAGACTACTACAAGGAAGACTGCTACTACGGAAGCAATGGATAAATGGAGTGATGCAGTTAGCAGCCGCCACCGTCAGCAACTCAATTCCCCACCTCCTTTTCCTCGAGCGTCTTTTATTTCTCTCCTTCCCCGTATCTCCCCTCATAATGCAGTAAATACACTCATCGTCATAAAAAAAAGCTGCACCCAGAAGGACGAGGCGGATTGTGATCATTGTTGTCAGGCAAGTACAGGGTACCAAGCATATGAAATTATTACATTTCCACGTTTGTACGATCAATGTTTACTGCGCTACACGCCCAAAGACTGTACATGTTAGTTTGGGGTGAGGTCGTCATGTTGGCAAACACACGCGTCCAAACGTCGTGGAATGGAGTTGCACACGTCTCTAATGGAGTCCTGCGCTAGTCCTGCTATGCAGCCTGCACCTGAGCGCGCGGTTCTCGCAGTTTGGTGGGTAGGGGTGGGGTCCTATTCGCACGCTCCGTAGCACCCCCAACATTCTCGATCGGGGAAACGCTTGGCAATGCGGCTGGCCGTGGCAGATTATCCACGACTGCAAAGCTCGGGAGATGGCTGTCGTATGCAGACGAGCGTTTTCCTGTTGAAATAGGGCATGGGCCTTCACGAACGGCAGGACCACCGGTTGAAGGGTCTCCTGAACGTACCGTGCTGCTGTCACGGTGCCCCTGAGGAACACTAACGGTGAACGGGCACCATAGGATATCGCCCACACCATCACACCAGGCTGGCGGGACGTGTGATGGAATACCACAAACTGCTCGTCTTGGCGCTCCTCACTTCGCCTTCAGACACGGACCCAGTGGTCAACGCCATTAAGACAGAAGTGGGACTCGTCGCTGATGATGACCCACTGCAAGTCTGCATGGCCCCAGGTCCGACGTTCCCGACCAGGCGAGTCTGTAGCGACGTTGCTGGGATGTAAGGAGCAGGCGTCGTATCAGTCAGCATACGGCGAGCCCTGCGTTGTGCAACCGCCAGCCAGTGGTACTGGCATTTACAAGATATTACAGAGTAGGCTGCACAGCCCGCTGAATCACCTATCGTTCCCGTTGGATCTGGTCGCCCTTGGCGGACCATCCGTCGGTCCTCCCTCCTCATGGTGCGCGGCGGACGTCCAGATCCTGCTTGTCGTGCGTGCCTTCCTCAATCCACTGCCAACAGCGGGCGACGGTGGTGTCCGTACGACCGGTGTGGCGTGCAATAAGGCGTCAGGACCTATCTGCCTCCCTCACACCCACGGTGCAGCCCCTCTCGAAAGCTTCTATCTGGACAACCAGCTGTCGAATGCGTCGCCGGAGCATAATGTACGTGCAGGTGACGCTTTGGCGACGTTACCCGATGTCGCAATGAGTTTGAGACCCTTTTCTCGGCCGGTCGGCGCGTCACGCCTTACCCCCGACCCCCTAGTGCGAGGCCGACCGTGAAAAAACGAAATCATTGGCTTCATGAATGGTGTGCAAAATACCCACACGTTTGCAGTGGATCTGAAGGGTCCTTCGGGGTGCAGCTCTTTTTATGATGAGTGTAAATATTATTATTCAAATTCGTAGACATTTGAGTCGCGACCCCTTCCCCCTCTCAAAGCATAATAAACCACCAGTTCTCCATAATCCAAATTTGACTCCATGCGAATATGCTCTAAATGATCAGCTTCCAGGACAGCACATCACATTGGTATTTTTAAAATAAGGCTACTTCATCACAGCAGAAAAATATAGTTTTTCTTATTTGGCATTGTGACTGCATTTCTTACAATTGCAATCAGGGACGTCGGAAGTATGGGTCAGGGGGGTCTGAGCGACCCCCCAATCGTAGAATTGGAGGGTCGCCGACCCCCTAAAATCAAAATAAATGGCAATAAAATCTCACGTCAAGTATCCGACTTTTCTTTTGTCTTTTCGTCGTTCGAATATATGAACGTTCTCAGAAAAACACTTTACCCAAATAGACGATACGCCGCGTCCGATGTCCTATAGTTAAGAAAGAATAAAAAATTTAATAAAAAAGGCACGATATAAAAGTGTTATTTTCTTCATGCTAAATGTGTCATCGGCTCGAAAGAAAACTTTGTTGCAATACAACAAAATTCTCTGCTGAATATATGACGCCTCAAAAAAATATAGGCATATGGATTTAAGCGTGACTTATAAAGGAAATGTTTGTTTCTTGAGTGTTTGAAAAACATGTGGTGTAAAAATGTCGGGGACAACGGGCCGCCGCGGCGGCGGATGAAAGCGGACAGAAAGGTTCGGAAAAATGGCCCAACGCGGGCGGGATTTCCTTTACCTTTTGACGTCATATTTTCGTGGGGCAAATCTTGTCTATTGCAATATGCACTCTTTTTCCGTTTTTTATCCCTTCTCAGGGTGCAAGTTTTCCGGTTTTCCGGAGATGTCTGAGAGTAGCATCTTTGTCATAAACAGATCCGTAAGAGTTTTCACCAAAGACGCTTGTTCGGTTTGAGCGCATACTTTTTTGTTAGTGCAGTTTGTCCAAGTACAGATTTTTATCCAATTATCCAACTTACCTATTTTTACGATTTTTATCCAACTTACCTATTTTTATTTTAAATAGGTAAGTTGATTTTATCGTTGACAAGCACCAATTTTTCTTTTTTCTGTTAACACATTTAAACGACTTATTGAAATTGTAAATTGTGTGTTGCAGTGTAAATATTAATTACATAATTTGTACGTCCCAGAAATAATTTACGTAAATACAAATTATGAAACGTGCAAATAGTAACACGAATCAGCTGAGCATCACTACGTTTTTTAAGAAACCTAAGGCAGATTTTGATTCAAATGGTAAGTTGCCTTTTTTTATTAATAAAAAAAAATTACAATTAAGTGTCCGAATTCTAAAACGACACAGACGCACGAACGATCGAGAAGCCGTTGAACTGATTGTGGGATTTTAGAAAAAATTAAAGTTACTCCAATTTGAATTTTAATTAGACTGAAATATGCAGAATAACAAATCTTTTTCTATTTAACATGTTTTTGTTAGATTAATTAATAACTGCATATTTTCACATAATGAGATGCAATAGTTTTTTTTATATTTAAGTCGATATTTGTCGAGTAATAATGATCGAAGTTACTTGAAAATTCGTTTTAAAAAACTATTTGAGTTATAGATGACGATAGGTTTACTATTATTACTAAAAATTATTGTTGTTAATTAATATTAAATATTTGATGGAACCGTGCTCGTAGATGTCGGTTAGGAGATTCAAATCAAAAAAAGTATCCAGGGAATTTTTAATTTCGAAAACCGTTTAGCGAGAAAGTTATTCATTTAGGTGCAGAGAAGTTTTTTACAAAATTTCAGAACAAAATATTCATAAGTCTAAAAAATTATTGGCAATTTATTTGACACTTGTTTTGGCGCGCTCGGCGACTCTCCACCTACTATAGAAGAATTCACGTAAGAAAAAGCAAAAGTGACAGCTCGCTAAACAAGTGAACATCAAACATCACATGTAATTCAGAGAAGTATCCCTCCGCCGCGGCAGCTGTTCAGCCACGCCTCTCCGTAACCTCACTTTAAAGGGTTTGTTTATGGCTCCCGTGAAGAGAACTATATATATGCAGAAGTCTAAGAGTTTCGCTCATGTATATGCACGTACGCGAGTCCGCGAAATATTGAAATTTAATTACGCATGTGGAAAAATATATTAACATACTCTCATATGAAGTGAAAGAAAACTGCCACGAATGTAAATAGAAAGAAAAAATATTTTTCAGAGGACGTTCAAATACCTTTTCTTTGAGTCTCACAGCGCAGGAAAGGGCCCGTGTATTTTTTGTAATAAAGAGTGATTTATTTATAATTACAACACCCGATTTTCCATACTTAGTACAATTGCTCTCATAACTCAAATGTGACTAATTGTTTTGTATGTCAAAAATGTTCTACAAGACAATGCATTCCTTAATCTAGTATGTCTATTTTCATCTCTTATTTCTTGGATGAATAATCATTTAAATTCACTCTTACTAATTAAAACATCTTATCAGTGAACGCTATCTTTTACTTGAATTCTTGCATCCTCAACTCAAGGCTTTACTAAATTTTCTCCAGAATTGTTTCCTTTACAAGCATCCACTTAACAAATTAATATCTATTTTAAATACTTAATTATCAATAGAACATAATTCAAGAATGTAAAATGAATAGATGGGTTTGAAAACTGTCCTATAAAGGTGAATAAAAAGAAAAATTCACAAGAACATTTATTTATCACTTTGACCAATGGGTGGAATTGCCATTACACTTGAGCTCCAAATTGGATCCATCCCAGCATTTATGTATATAATAATAATAATAATAATAATAATAATATTTTATTCATTTTCACATAAGTTAATGAATGCAGTTCAAGCACACTAATAATGAAAACAAAAACAAAGAAATGGTACAGAAACAACAGAATTTGTAAACATGGAAGTTTTACAAAACAGTATCCTATCATTATGGATAATTATATAATATATTTGTTGATACAAAGAAAACTGTCACAAATAATATACAAATTTAAAGAATAAAAATCTACAAATACAATACACAACACAACTTTAAAATACTATCTACAAAAATAATACAAATCTTTACAATCCAATCTATAATATACACTATACATTTTTAAATGTATATTGTATGGTATTTGTAGATTGTCTTTTGAAGTTGCATTGTGTATTGTATTTGTAGATTTTTATTCTTTAAATTTGTGTTTATATAAAATTTAATTATTTTCTTGTGTCAGTAGAAGTTTCCTCGAACAAAAAGACAATAGCATTAGCATTCTATTTAGTTAACTGTTATTTAATATTCTGTTTTTTAGTTGAATATTTCCTCTCTTAAAGCACCATGGCTTGTCATTATTGGGATCAAGAAAATACTTCCCTAGAAAATTAGTAATATCCAGTCTCAAAGGTACAATCTGAAAGATGGTCCGGGGCCAACTGCTTCATTCTCAGGCAACCAAATGTGGATCTATTGAAGATAAAGTGAAATGTAATAGACGACCAAATTTATAGTTTCATTAATTAAAATATATGGAAACTATACTACAACAGGATCATCTTTGCTACTTTACCCATAAATACAGTACAGTTCTGGTTTTCCTGTACAATACTACTACAAAATAAATATACAGGACAAGTAATAAATATAAATTATAACTTGCCCTTTTCACACATCCCGTAAATCATTTTCCTGATGATGCCTTTGCCAAATTCGTCCACTTTGTCTATTACATATGCTCTTCGCCTCCTTATTTCCCAGGAGTTTTCAATTCACTGATGTCCTTTTTATAATACCTAAATAAACAGAATTCCTTCAGTTACACTTATATCAATTCCACAACAACAGCTGTTAAACTGTAATTATAATATAAAAACTTACTGCGTGACAGTAATTTTGCTCAAATTCAGCTATTCCATTATGAGGCTCACAGCAGAACCGGATTCTAACCTTCCTTTCCTTTGCATTTCTCGGATTTTTTCTCGCGAGAAATATAATATCCTCTTGTCGCTGGCGTGAACAACAATTCTTCCTGCGACCACTCCGACGTTCCACGATTCGCAATGGTGTTATTATTTAAAAAATAAATAAAAACGCAAAGCACAGAACCGCGAAACGCTCACAATCAACACAAGAGCCAGGAAACACGTGCACCAGTACGCACCTTACATTGAAAACTCGGTTTTAAAATAAACATGATACTTATCACACAAAAAGTAAATTCCATATAATGTGTATAAAAAAAGAAATTTTTACAGAAGAGCACGTAGCACTGCACTTCCTAATTTCAATTATTTCTCGTGGCGCACTATATTTTCGGCGGACGAGGACATCACAAAAGGAAGCGTCGAAACCATTTACAAGTTAGCCAACTGCAAACGAACGAATCGAGGAAGGAGATTTCAATGGGATCAAGGACACAACGACCACAGAACCTTCGGTTATGTTGCCAGCACTAGCTGTCAAAATTGCTTGTTCTTACATGAATCTCTCTTTACTACCGCACGTATCTTCGGATTTGTTTATGATCAAACAATTAACTAGGTTATTAATTTATTCATAACATTTTTTATTTCGCTGACAAGTTTGGTTGTAAATATAGTTATAAACAGTAGAAATGGAGAGCAAAGGGACTCGAGAACGAAAACGAAACGAGAATTCGTTTCCAACAGTTCCAACAATGAACATAAACAAATCTGAGGTTGCGTGCGGTAGTACTAGGTGGAGAGTCGCCGAGCGCGCCAAAATAAGTGTCAAATAAGGGTGTACGTCAAAATTCAGAATACTCAAAAATCAGAATGGTTAAAAATAAGGATTACAGATAATCAATTTTATTAATAATATTAAAATAATAATCTAATAATTTAATTAAAGTTTTACGTTCGAATTATTTCTTGTTCATTATCAGCAATGCTGATTTTTTGACCATTCTGATTTTTGACTCACACCCTCAAATAAAACTTCTCTGCACCTAAATGAACAACTTTCTCGCTGAAAAATTTTCGAAATCGAATATTCCCTCGATACTTTTTCGATTTACATCTCCTAACCGACATCTACGAGCACGGCCCAGTTTAATATTTAATATTAATTAACAACAATAATTTGTAGTAATAATAGTAAACCTATCGTCATCGGTAACTCAAATAGTTTTTGAAAACAAAAGTTCAAGTAAAGTCGATTATTTATTACTCGACAAATATCGAGTTAAATATAAAAAAATATTGCATTTCATTACGTGAAAATGTGCAGTTAATAATTTTTATTTTAATAACAATACATCTAACAAAAAGATGTTAAAAGAAAGAATATGCGTTTTGTTATTCTTCATATTTCTGTCTAATTAAAATTCAAATTGGAGTAATTTTAATTTTTAACTAAAATCCCACAATCTGTTCAACTGCCTGTCGACCGTTCGTGCGTATGTGTCGTTTTAGAATTCGGACACTCAATTGCTTGCTTAAATACCTCATGGATATATGTACATTAAGGTCAATGTAGGTAATTCTGACAGAAAAAACAATGTTTAACTTATTTTTAAGAAATATATTTCTCAGTAATATATTATTTAATATTTCAAGCCTACATCGATTCCTTTTCCAAAGCAATTACGAATCGGCACCGTTTTCGTACGTGGTGTCGATATGCTTTTGCAATACATAAAATTTGTGCTTTTGGGTATCTACAAAATGATTAGCTGGTTCAACTGATAAAACAGTTATATGGACTATTTAACTGACTGATTAGGAGAACTAACTCGTTTGTTGAACATTCAAACCAAAAGTTGGTGGTAGTAATTTTCAGTCGTTTCAATTTTTATTCAGTTGGCAAAACTAAAGTATGTTAATTGTAATCTGTCAATATCTGTTTTTTCTCACTGTGTATACAACACATTTACAACAGAAATTAAAGAACCCATAGTGACACTTTTTTTTAATTAAATAAAATTATTGTTGTAAAGACAAAAATTATTTTCAGTATAAAATAGATGTTTGTCAACTGTTTAATAAATCTTAAAGTATTAAAAATAAAAAACTCCTTTATCGGTACGTCGTCATGATCCTTCACTATAGATATAGTTCAGCTTAAGCTACGTCATGTATTCAAGTTGTCTATACTTTCAATAAGTAAAATATTTTTTCGTGAAATAATTATCATTTTATATTATTTGTTTTAAATAATAATTGATAATAAAATATTTCAGATTCATCAAAAGAATCAACCTCTGAAGTTAAAACAGACGAAATCCATCTGCAGCACGACATAAACTCTACGGAAACGGATCCTCAAAAGGCAGAATCTCCCAAAGAACGAGTAGAACTAAATAATTGTGATAATAGCAGTTGTCTCGATAAGCAAAATATACCTCCAATTGGATTTAAATTTCCCCGAGACAAAGACGGTCGTTGCTGTCAGCATGGATGGTTCAAAAAATATCCATGGATGCACTATATTGAACAGAAAGATCACATCCTATGCTTTATATGTCTTGAAGCTTTTCATCATGGAAAAAAATATACATCACGTGGTAATAAAGAAACTTTTGTTATAAACGAATACTGTTGGTTTCTGCAATTGGAAGAAGGGTAATGAAAAACTGAAAACACATGCAACTAGTCAGCATCATTGCGATAGTTTAAACTATATTCATCACTTAAAACATGGAAATCGAATAAACCTACTTTTTGATAATAATTTACGAAAAGAGCTAGAAGATGCCCGTACATCTTTACGCATAATAATTAGTTCAATTCGTTATCTCGCCCGCTCTGGTCAAGCATTATGAGGAAATGATAATGACGGAGGTAATCTTATTCAATTATTAGAAGAAAGATCGCTAGATTCGGTAGAACTTGACTCATGGCTAAAACGAAGAGATAAATGGCTTTGTGGAGATATACAAAATGAAATAATAGAGATTATGTCTCATAACTTAATGCGGAAAATGGTTAAAGAAATCAAGAAAAGCCCTTTCTTTTCTATTATGGCAGATGGAACCACAGATTCGACTGGTTGTGAACAGTTCTCTACTTGTTTACGTGTTGTAGATCCTGTAGATTTCAAAATAAAAGAGTTGTTCTTGGGTCTTTATTGTCTTCCAGATTCTAAAGCAGAGACTCTATACAATGCAATCAACGATCTTTTAATTCGATTAAATTTAAATATTCATGATATGAGAGGTCATTGTTTTGATGGCGCTGCAACAATGTCTGGTCATATAAGTGGAGTTCAAAAGCGCCTTTCCGCTGAAGAACCTAAGTCAAGGTTTGTACATTGTGCTAATCATTCACTTGATTTGGTAATTCAAGAAGTAGCAAAAAGGTGCGACCTCATTGCAGATAGTTTAATGCTAGTAAAAGTTGTTTCTAATGTAATATTGGAATCATCTAAGCGGAAAAACATCTACAGCGGAATTGTTTTGCCACCATGTACTGAGGATAGTATTTCGCGACTACTCCCCCTTTGTCCGACTCGATGGTGCATTCGAATTAAATCAATGAAAAGATTTGTTGATAATTATTTACGAGTCATGGAGATATTAAAAATTATATTAAGTGATGAGTCATGTGCACTTAGCATTGACAGAAAATCTGTTTTGAGAGGGTACCTTACATGTATGGATAAATTTGAAACATTGCTATCGCTAAAACTTGCAATTTTAGTTTGTGAACCTGCTGAAATGTTGGCTAAAGCAGTTCAGAGTGAAGACTTTACAGCAACCGGTGCAAAGCAAGCTGCTCAAATGTTGTGGAATACTTACAACAACATGAGTGAAGCTGACTACAACGAAGTATGGAATGCTTGTGAGAAAGTATCAAACGACTATTTACATCTTGAAATGCCACGCCCTCCAAAAAGGTTCCAGCAAGGAAGCACTCCGGCTCAAATAGATGCAAAAACTTCTCTACGGCAAAAGTATATTCACGTGATCGACTGGTTGAAAAATGAATTAGATCGAAGGTTTGAGCAGCCAGGCATGAATCAACTTATAAAATTAGAAAAAAAATACTTTTAAACCCCCTTCATCTGAAGAACATTTAGAAGATTCTTTAAATATTCACAGACCGAACTTCGACGTTGGAACTTTGTATGCACAGTCAAAAATACTACCTACTGTCATAAAAGACACTAATAATGTTAAATAATTTACCGCTGCGTTCAAGCTGTTGCCGAATGAGTGTCGTCAATGCTTTCAGAAGTTGAAAAGCTTTTGCTACTAATCCTGACAGTTCCAGCTACTTCCACCTCATGTGAAAGATCCTTCAGTGCTCTTCGGCGTATATTAACATATCTTCGAGGAAATATGACGCAAAAGAGATTGACGAATCTTCTAATTCTTCATGTTCACCAAGAATTAACAAGGCAAATTGATTTAGATGAACGAACACAGGAACATATCGCGAACACAGGAACGAAGAAAAATATTTGGCGTTAAAATCTAAATAATATGTATCGATTAATAGTGTATATTTAATTGATATAATATATAAATCTAAGGTAAAGTATAGATGAAAACTATAAAGAGAAAATATACATTTACTTTAAGGTAAAAAGAAATACACATATTTACTTGAACCTTCATTCAGTCCCAAAACAGTATAGATTTGATTATAAAAGAAGTCATTTTTAGTATCATACCTGAAAATTAATGTATACTTTTTCTGTTTAGTAGCAATTTTTTACATAACCCTTGAGTTTCTTATTATATACTTTGTATATTATTTATAAACAATTACTCTAAAAGTATAAATAGTTACTATATAAATTATATAATTATAATTTATAATCTATATAAATTACAAATATATATATATATATATATATATATATATATATATATATATATATATATATATATTGATTGATTGACGGGGAGGGGCGAGGATTAAAGTGAGTCTATAATCGCCCCCCCTATTTGAAAATACTTCCGACGTCCCTGATTGCAATGTAAGTGTAATATCTAAAGAAGATTAGTGTAATAATTAAAGATGATTTTTTAGTGAACCAATTTAACTACATTAGGGGATCTCTTAATTATTTTGTAGCAGTGGAATTTTATGTTCTCGAGATATGAAATCTAAACATTCCATTGGTTGTCTGTAAACTTTTCTCTACCATCTTACCAAGCATGTCTTCTTGCATTAGATGACTTTCATAGCTCCATCAATCCCACTTACTTATGGAAAATAGCTACTCTAGTATAAACATCTGTACAAACAACAAGAATATTTATTGTAACGAAGAATGAATTTTGATTATATTTTAGAGATAGGGAGAAAGAGAGAAAAGAGAAACAAAAAGAAAGAATGGAAAGAACTAAACATTTTGGCAAAAAGCTAAACTTCATTCTTGGAAGTTCAAATTTCATTATAGTGAAATCATATAACCGAAAAGTAAATTGGTTGGGATGTCAAAAAAAATTCATTAATCTCAGATTTTTGTTATATCAGTATTTGTTATAACATTTCACTGAATACTCTATGCAATCCTTTTACTTCAATATTGCATAGGCAAAAGTTTCAATGAGGATCATGACTTACAGGAGAATTGAATTTCTGGAACAGCCCAACAAGGAGAAAAAACAAAGATTCATGAAGTTATAAAAATTGTGAAATTTCAAATAAAAGAAAAGAGGGATAGGCTAGATATGAAATAAAAGAATAGTGTTCTCTTATCACAAGTTATTAATGATAAATTTTCAATATCGCAAAATAATGGTGTAAATGGGAATGCATTTAAAAGATATCTTCAAATAAGCTGTGAAAAAAGAATTTTACCATGCAGATAATTAAACAATTAAGGCAGTCAAATATTTTTTTAAGTGAGAGGCGTTCACTTCAGAAAATTTTTGTAACAATATTACAATAGTAAGTGATGTACCAATTTATTTGTTACTGTATCAGGCAAAACTTGCAAGTTCATAGACTTGTATACAAATTACCAAACTGCTCAAAGCCCTAAAAATTAAAAAGTCAGTTCCTGCAAATTTTCCACACAGCGACAAATTTTCAAATTCAAAGATGCTACAATCAATACAGTAAGAATACAACACTCAACTGGAGGCTCAATGGCATTATACATAAATGTCAATTTCAATACTTAACCCATGAGCATCAGACAAAAATTTTTACTACTTAATGAGCATTCTGGCAACTCTCTCATTTATATGTACAAAGAACATTTCACAAATCATTCCATTTAAAAACCACAAACATATTTGCATGAGCCACTAGAATAAGACTGAAGTGGATTCACGCTGCACCAAATTGTAGGAGTAGCAAATCAAAATAGTCACTGTCCACTAGGACACTAGAATAGTTTTGGACACAAAAATGGGTTGAGGCCTCAACATAGAATTAAGAGTATTAGAAATAATGTTAATGATATCTATTAACACAAAAAGACAATCAAGCATGTACTTTTATATTACATAGTTCAATTTCACTTCATTTACAAACTTTCACAGTAAGATTTTCATCACAACTGTTGAAAATAGTCTTGGGTTATTTCTCTCACAGTGGTTAAATGGAACCAGAAGTCATTGGCAATTGAACCAATTACTGCATCTGAGAGAATTGCTGCAATGTTAATATCTCCCAGAAATTTTCACCATTGCTCAGCTGAGGTCCATGAGGGCTGAATCCTGAGAGGGCCCGGTGGAATCCTTTTGAATTGAATCAAAGATTAACTGCAACTCAGGGGTTGACTTAATCTGGGAGACAAACTCACTTAGATGTGGATTCTTGTCTGAAAAATAAGAGCACAAGATACAAATGAGTATGTAACTTAATCCTAAGTTTTATCAAATCAATTGTTTGAGCTCATGTCACACCTGTCACATTATACCCTTCCATTTCACAGAAAGCAATGCAATACTTCTCTATCAATTCACTCCTATTTAGCAATATTGTTGAAACTCCATTTTTAATTTCTTGAAGTTTGTTTTCCTGCCATTGGCATTATTTTCTAATGGTCCTACTTCAGCATTTCCTTCTGCCATTAACAACTGAATGAATGATGTGACCAAGTTTAATTTAAGTAGGAAATCAAATCAAGTGAACACAGTCCTAAAACGTAAGTCGTACGAAACAAGGTTGTAACCTTGTATTAAGTAAATAGTTACTCTAATAGTTTGTGTTCGTTTTTTTTCTGTCCTTCACATTACACTTTCCCATCAGTCATTTTAAGTGTAGAATGAGGATTATATTATACTATAGTTACTTTATAATACTACTATAATTAGAAAATTCACTTGATAAACAGGTGGTGCTACAACAGCTCATACTTTCTCACTTTACTTGTAATGACTCCACAATTTTATTCCACAATACGAACCTGCAAAAGTGATTCCAACCAGCAAAAATGTTTTCTCTGATCCTGAGATTTGAACTCAGGTTGAAGGATTCAACTCGCCATGTGCTCTACTACAATACCACACAATCACTAGGCTGTATTCACATTTGCACTGCTTAAAAAATGAATGGTCTCTCCCATTATTTCTAACATGCAAACTTCAAAAATTCATTGAAAATGAGACCTGTGCAAGTTTTTCTTTGATCTATCCATGCAAAAAATTTGAAGTCATTTTAAGATTAAAAAACGAACAAAAAACTGCATTCACTTCACGCAGAAACGACAAAAACGTCTTGTTTTTTCAAAAAATTGTAAATAAATTTACTATAAGTCACATTTTAATAGAATAGATTTCATTAAAGAGAAAAATCTCTTCCTTCGCATTTTTTGCAATTTCCCAAAACACACAGTTCACCAAAAAGCACTAGCACCATATTTTTTTTACCACACTTTGATAAATAAGAGGAGGAAATTTAAAGAATGAATTTGGAAGCTGTTGTTGAGGGAATGTTGTTGGTTTCTTTTTAACAATTAATTTTTTAGTACAGATTTCATTGAAGATAAATTTTTATCTTCAACATTGTACTTTGCCCAGCTAATTTTTTGCAATTTTCCAAAATACAGAGAGTTTGTGAAAAATGCCACACTGCACCACTTTCTTTTTTATTAACACACATACGAGGAGAAAATTTAAAGAAAAAATTTAAAGCCATTTTTGAGAAAAAGTTTTTAGTATCATCTGAATTAACTTCAAACAGAAATTACCGAATACTGCTCATTTTTTAAAAAAATTGCAATTAAGTTTTTATAGATCAAATTTTAATAAAAACAAAAAAACCCATCTTCAATATTGTATTGTCTGTCAATATTGTATATATCGGAAAAAATCCTTAAATGGTTTGTTGACAACAACATCCATTATCTAAAGTCAAGATGCCATTCCACCAGGAATTATTACTACATCTATGTCACTTTTTAATATCAGTTCCCTAACATCTTGGATTATGTGTCCCTTCAATAAATCTTACATCAGCATTGCTTTCTTTTTAAGCAAATAGCGTGGCTTTGTATTCCAAACAACCTTCAACCAATCAAGTATCACATTGTTGGTCATCCACTTTCTCTCTTTATATCTGATAACAAGTCCTGTTGGCAGTTTCTCTTTCGTCATTCTTTCCCTGCATAGAAACATATATGGAAGCAGCTTCCAGCTGTCAGTCAGAGCATACAGCATCACTGTTATTCTGGCCTTTTCATTGTCACAATAACACTTTTAATAAGTAACACTGTTTCAAGTTTGGATGGTATGCAAAAATAAACTGTAAATAAATCTGGTCAGCTTTGCCAATTTGACTGAATAGATCGCCATGTTCCTTCTGTAATTTGAGAATATGATACTGGAAACCAATTAATTTTTCTTCAAAAGCTACTGGAAGTCGAGAAGCTGCAGTCGATCTTACTTGTAATGTCAGACCAGCTCTTTACATCATTCTTAAAACAAGCCCATACTAGCTTGAAATTTTCACCTTCATGTAGAAAATTCTTTATTTTAAGTGCCTTCATTCAGATAATTTCTCAAGAGAGCCTTTATTGCATTTCTCTTGCAAGTACTCCATAACTTGTTGCTGCAACAGGAATTCTTCCCATTTTAGGTCCCTTAAAATTTTGCATGTTGAAATTGCATTCTTCAAATTGTCTTTCATCTGCCGCCACCTATGAACATTTCTTTCAGTAACACCAAATTTTCTTCCAACTGTGCTGTTGTTAGTGGTCTCAGTTTCTTTCACAACCATTAACTTAAATTGATATCATGATGTCGGCACATTCCAGTTGTCAATTGTGAACTCAAATTCCTGTACCTCCATAGTATTTTGGTTATAACTTCCATTCGTTTTCTTGTTGCATTTTAACTCACAATATCATTCATTTGATCTCACTTTAAAAAGTACTGATCTAAATCGGAATGGAACGTCTGCTGTTGACACCACGAAAATGTTCGCAAAAACAAATAAGTATTCAACACGCGCCTGTGTCTGAAATACAACTATTCAGACATGGACTGCAAGTTCATATGCCTCAGGATGGGGAATCACTTCAGTTTTCTCTGCTAATGTACTATCCCGTGACAATTATGGTCAGCCTATTGTTGGCAAGGGTGTTGAGAAATGGGTGATGAATGAGAGTGCGGTCAGGATGTGTCTGCGAGCAGCTTCGTGCAAGGCTACTAACAAGCAGACTTTTACACTCCAGTTGTTCTCCAGATACCCACTGAAGTGTAGTGATTTGACATTCTGCAGTATGTTTACTGAGAGGATAAATGACCGTGGCTTATTATCGCTTGCAGCTTATTGTTTCGTCAGTGTACATGTTTATCAGCAGAGACAGACTCATTCTCACCCACTAAGATTATTCTGCGAATATAGAATAGGATGATCCCCAAATTTTTGAACAAGAAATTTGAGAAAAAAAACTTTGTCTTATATTCAGGTAAATACAGTAATATACTACATATACAAGAAGATTTATCCACTTTTCTTTACCAGAGCCCAGAAATAAGAGATTTCTGTTGTATAATCACTAATTTCTGGTGTATGATTATAATACTTTCACTTCTTACAAAGTAGGCTATCTTTGCTATATTTGAAAGACGTCAAGGATTTAGAAAATTATGCTTTTGAATCTAATGTGTAAAAATATCTCTCAACTGTATTTGAAAAACAATCTACAACTATAATACTGCCCTGGGTGCTTAGAACAAAAGCCAATAACTAGATTGCAATTGGCTAGTAACTTTTATATAACTATATCAATGCTTTTTTCCCCAATGTTGACATAATAGCTTGTTTTATTGATATATAACTTCCTTTTATTCAAAAGAATCTAGTAATCAAGAATCAAGTTTTACATATTCAAAAAGCACTAAAGCACCTCAATACTTTCATTTTTCAAGCAAAAAGGCTGATATCAAATCTTAATTAAATTTTTAAGATTGAATTGTAATTGATTTTTTACATTTTTTTTTATTGGTAATGGGAAAATATACCTGCATCAGGAATTGTTAGTAATGATGCAACAGCTCTCATGGCAGATCTCTTCAGTTCATCCTGTTTCTCATATTCTTGCTTCACAGAATTTGCTTTCACTTCATTGTACAAGTGTTACGAAGAGGATCCACTAAACGTTCCAATCCTGGGGAAAAAAAATTGTTCTTCACTATAAATAAAATAATTTTAATAAAAATCTAGAAATGTTCATTTTTAATAGAAAAGAAATTATTCACTAATATAGAATGAAACTTCTCTTACAATGTACATTTAAACAGGCCTTATGTTGTGAGAATGGCATTGCCATTAAATAAAACTGAAGAAACATAATTACATGTAAAATTTACAAATCCAATATTGAGCTAGTGAGATACTGAAAACAATGAGTCATAAAATAGCAAAACATAATTTTAAGGGTCCTTACAATATCCTCAATTTACAAAAAATATACAAATAAGGCTATGCCCACATGAAGCATCTTTTCAACAAAATATTCCGAATCATGGAAGATGCACATGCAACTTGAGAGATATGCACAACACACTGTACTTTTTGACCTTTCCCTGGATCTGACTGCATGTGTAGGGTTTGCACTGCCTACACTTACAATCAGAAAGAAAAAGTACTTGTATGAAGGAAAATGTCAATGAGTTACGGCAAAAGGGAAGAACATTTTAATTTGAATTGTAAAATATTTTATATTTTGTCACAAAGCAATAACAATTCAATACTGCATTCTCTTCAAAATACATAATCTCAGTCTAGTAATCTTCAATAACATCTGCGTTGTTTTTTCTGGAAAGGGACCTAACAAGATGTATAATAATTTTCCACAATACTTCAACAAATACTCCAATGCAGATAAGGTACCAAAAAAATTCAATTCAACTATAATAGTGCTAGAAAGACACTTCTTTTATTTGAAGGGTGCACACATTTACTCTTTTGGAGATGACACACAGTCAAGGCATGCAATTCCTGTGTCCTGCAGGAAGCAGTATGTATTACACACCTTTTCCAGAAATACACACTCAAAAGACAAGCACTATTGAAGGCATTTGTTGAATGCATAAAATTGTATGAAATGAGGTGTGATGTGGACACAGCGTAAGGTGAAAATAAAGAAAAAGTTATTACGTTGCAACACTGCAGTTGGGCTGAGTTGCGCAAGACGGGCAACCATAAGGTATGTTAACATTTTTATGTCATAATGGTCTTTCAGTCCATTTTCTACATGGTTCAGGAACTCAAAAATGTCCAACCGATCTAAGCATGAATCCAGTAAGGTGTACATGCATTCAAATGCTGCTTTGCGAATGTCTAATCCATCATCCACAGTATGTTTAAAAGGACCATTTCCACTTCTCTAATTAGTTCTTTCTGTAAAAGGTCATAAAGATTATAAATTGTAATTTTTCAACCAAGAACATGAAATTTTTAGAAGGAACACTTACCCTAACTTTAGTTTCACTATACAACTGAGGTAGAACAGTATCTAGAAGATCACGAACAAGCATAGGCTTGTTGTGAGCAGCAGAATTGAAAGCTACCAAGGCCACTCTCCGAACATTCAAATCGGGATCCTGTAAAGTACTTAGGAACTGACCAATACATTGCCTTAGCAAGGGGTCTATTGCTTGAGGCTGAAACCAAAAAAACAGTTACCAATACGAAATTTTCATAACATGAAAATTAGAAGAAAAATCAATGATAAAGTAGAGCAAATACGGCACTTGTACATCAGTGATCAAAATGTTCAAGAAAACTCATTTTCATCATTTAAACTTTTGTCTTGGTTCACACCATCACAGTCATGGATTTCAAAGTCACTCTCATTTAATGAAACAACTGATGTTTAAATACATGAAATATTTATTAGTTATATAGCTGAATTTCCTGCATTAAAATGTATTGATAATGAAAAATAAGTTGACAACTTCTTTTCGTTATTCATAAAACTTTCAAGTCTAAAACTATACCATTACACAATCAATTTACTGCAATCAAATGCCGTTGATACTGATGATCAAACCATTTCCTACTTTTCTCTATAATTAATACAACTGGTTCAGTCTTTAAACAATTACAAAAGAAAAAATACAATAATCTGTATCTAAATAAATTACCTGATCAGAAATTGTGAACTTCACAGCAGTAACAACAGTAGTTCTCATAAGAGCAGATTCTGAATTCAGTGACTCTTGGAGCTGGGGCAGTAATGCAGCTGGATCTATAAGTGTCAACTTGCCCAAACATTCCGCAACAACATTACGAGTACCTTCTTCACTACATTCACAATGTAAAAACAGCTGTTGCCAAATGGCAGGAACAAAAGGCTGCAGGAGTTGAACTCCACTGGGAGACCCAGACTGCATGAAATAATCTGTGGAAAGTAAAAACTCAGAATAATTGCAGCAAGAACAAGAAAAAGAAAATGAGTTTATATTTTGTGTGGGAAAAATACATTTTTTAAAATTTTTTTTCCACTATTGAAGTGAGAGTTCATTGTATTTATGACTAAATGAATGAAGTACTCCAGGGCAAGTGGAACCAATGAAATTAAAAGTTAAGACTATTAATAACTTCACTTTTGAAATTGTTTGAATTTTATAATGAGCACATGATAGCAGTAACCTTACACTCTGGTGATATACAAATGATTTATGCTACCACATTCTTAAAACTGTCTGAAAAAGAAAAATTTGAGTTGTCTGCACTTACCCCACTTTAGAGGTTATAATAGTTTTAAAAAGTCACTTGAAGTTAGCAGAGAGGATTCATGATAACTGAATGCTTACAAATGTATTTTTAGTTACAATACATGAAAACTGATTATGTGCAAATTTCAGCTAAAATCATAATTATCCAATCCAATGGTAATGAAACAAAAATTTGCATTCTTTGCCCTGCTCCTGATGTTGAAAGCTTGGATCTTTATTATAAGTGAATTGGTTTGGAAAGTAATAATTGCCCAACATTTGACAACACTTGCAAAGATTGGCACACATCAACTTCATTATCAGAGTTCAGTTCAAGCCTTATATCATATAATGTACAGACAACTCCCAGGCAAGCAGCATGTAACAATGCACACCATTCTGCAGCAACCTCCACAAAAAAGTTCTAAATACTGACGTTATGTATTCAGACCTGCCTGAATACTTGGGAGAGTACAAGCGAGACCACATCAACAGTACTGCCAGGAGCTGTATGGAATAAGTACCAAACAAAGCCATGAAGACACAGCCCCCAATTGAAGATGACATCCACAAACCTAAGCCCCACTACTGGCTGGAAGGATGTCTGGCCTATGGTGTGATGTGGTAAGCAGCCTGCATTGTCCCATTATTGGTGACTATTTCCGAGCCCAATTTCCTTGTGCTCCATATTTCATCCATCCTCCCTTCCCCTCTCTTTCTCTTCTGATACTTCCTGACACAGGGAAGAAAGAAAAAGAAGGACTGGATGGAAAGGATGGACAGATCAAGTTTAGGCCCAACAGAGGTTTGCTTCCTGAGGCTGAGCTGATAGTTACTGTGTAGCAGCCTCCAATACGTACGGAAGGAATATATCTACAGAACAGTTGTTATTATTGAACAACAAGCAGTTGTAGAACATATTTGTAAATGATAACAGAAACATAGGTGAAAAAGTTAATAACCGTTAGGAACAGATTAGTTGATCATGTAATTTTGCAAAATAACAATGTGTGTTTGCGAGCCGGAAGGAGTCTGGTCACTGCCAAGATATAATTCTGTTGCTATTTTCACAGTTCAATTAGCATTACCCATTGGAAAAGTTGAAGAAAAAAAAAATTTGAGCCATTTTTGAGAAAATGTGTTTGAGCACTTTTGAAAATGCAAATGCAAAATGAATGCAAATGAAAAATGCAAAATTTTGAGGCTCATTTTAACAGAAAATTGAGTTTTCAAGAAACCTTATGACATTATTTGAAGCACATTTACTCATAAATACAATAACTTGAACGAATGGCCACTCCTGTAAATATTAACAGCAAGTCAATTTTCCACCTCCTGTAAATATTAACAGCAAGTAATTGGCCACTCCTGTAATATTACAGCAAGTAATTTTTGAAAAAAACAAAAGAATAGAGGAATATGACATTTATGTCATCTCATAGAGTACATGAGGCACTATCCTTACCAAAAGTTTAAAGAAAAATTTGAAACAGTTGAGAAAATTTATTTGTTATTTTTTTTACAACTGCACTATTGCATGAAAACTTGGACAAATGAAAGAATAGAGCAATACAGCATTTATGTCATGTTACACAGTGCATTAGGATTATCTCTATCAAAAGTTTAAAGACAAATTTGGAGCAGTTTTGGGGAGAAAATCTAGTTTTGAAATTTTTTAAAATTGAAAGAAAAGAAATAAAATCTCTATCTTTAATTATGTAGTTGTAGGAAGATGCTGAAAAAATCAAACTTGAATTTTTTGAAAATTCAGTTAACCATGAAATCAAACCTACGCCACCTTTATAAGTATATTACTCTATTCTTAGAAGAAATTTAAAGAACAAATTGGGAGCATTGAGAAAATTTGAAAATGTCCAGGGGGCTTCATGTAAAGTACCCCCAAATTTTGAAGAAAGCTTTTTCAAAATCGCAGCACCTCGAGTCGAGCCAGAATTCGGGCGGGGATATATCCATTTGGGAAAAATCCTACATATGGCTTACACACTAGTGGTGTTCACGGACGAATAGTGTACGCGGGCGGGCGGGCGGGCGGGCGGGCGGGCGGGCGGGCGGGCGGGCGGGCGGGCGGGCGGGCGGGCGGGCGGGCGGGCGGACGGGCGGGCGGACGGGCGGACGGGCGGGCGGACGGGCGGGCGGACGGAAACGGACGGACGGACGGACGGACGACGGACGGACGGGCGGGCGGACGGACGGAGACGGACGGACGGACGGACGGACGGACGGACGCACGGACGGACCAACTGTCAGACGGACGGAGACGGACAGAGGCCGACGGACGAGACGAGACGGGCAGACGGCAGACGGACGG
The DNA here is from genome assembly GCA_031308135.1 of Acheta domesticus. NCBI lineage: Eukaryota > Metazoa > Arthropoda > Insecta > Orthoptera > Gryllidae > Acheta > Acheta domesticus. The sequence goes on from JAHLJT010006756.1 coordinate 51,471, forward strand.
AGACGGACAGACGGCCGACAGACGGAGACGGACAGACAGACAGACGGAGACGGACAGAGGCCGACAGACGGAGACGGACAGAGGCCGACAGACGGAGACGGACGGAGGCCGACAGACGGCCGACGGACGGAGGCCGACGGACGGACGGACGGACGGACGGACCGGCCGACAGACGGAGACGGACGGACCGGCCGACGGACGGGACGGACGGACCGGCCGACGGACGGGCGGACGGACCGGCCGACGGACGGAGACGGACGGACCGGCCGACAGACGGGACGGACGGACCGGCCGACGGACGGGACGGACGGACCGGCCGACGGACGGGACGGACGGACCGGCCGACGGACGGACGGACGGACCGGCCGACGGACGGAGACGGAAGGGACCCCAACAGGACAGAGGCCGACAGACGAGACGGACAGAGGCCGACAGACGGAGGACGGAACGGAGGCCGACAGACGGACGGACGGACGGACGGACGGACGGACGGACGACGGACGGACCGGCCGACGGACGGACGATGATGCCAACATTCTTGACATTCTCAAAATTTTAAGGATAAGTCATGCGTCACCTGAATGAATGAGATTGTTGTTTTTTTTTTGTTAATTTTATTTTATATTTTTATTTATATATTTAATGCATATGCAGCAGGTATACTGATATTGCCCATATCTCACATTAACATACAAATTACATCTCAAGGGGTACAAGACGATCATAGTTATGTTTGAAGCTAACAATTTCTTTTGATCGGACAGACGGTCAGAAGTTAGGAGTGATTAAATGTTAGATTATATTGTTGTTAGTTGGGTTTGTTTCATGTTAACTTTTGAAGATGAGATGTAACTACTGTTCACTGGTTGTCATTTTAAGGTAAATTTAAATATTATGAAATGGTACTTTCGTTTGCTGTACCAAGATGGCTGTCTTCTTATTATGAACTAGCCGCCTCCAGCAACAAAAATATTGCTGAAGAAAACTACACAAAATGGTTTTCCATTACGTACCAAGCACACTGCTTAAGACTGATGGTAAGTGGCCTCTTTCTGGGAGCTTGCTGTTGCATGACTTCAGCTTTGTTGTAAGCTGTGACATGCCATATAAGAAAATTCAGACAGTATATGCAATGTGAGAATGGGATTCACAATGAAAATGTTGTATTTTTCAGTCAAAACTCAACGGTTTCAGTGTTTATTGATTTTCCCATGGTCCTGGGTATCTAAGAAAACCATAGACACCTCACACATGGGGAGGTTGCATTATTTTCTTTCAATTTTTCCATATTTTGGAAATTAGCAAAATAAATAGTAAGAATTTGTTTCTTGTCATCTATTTTTAATTTAATTCAAATATGAGTTAAATACAAAAGAAATTCAGATATGATAATTTATTTTGGGAAAGAAAAATAGTTAGGCAGACAATTAGACATTATAAAGTCATTTAATTATTTATTAAAAGAAAGCACAAAGTCAAATTGCACATAGGGCTTTGTTGACATAGAGAATGTCATTATCAGAGGAAATTTTATTAGAATAAAATCCCTGGGTTTTGCACCTCAATGAAATTCATTCACTAAACATGATGTGAAGAATATCAATATTATCAATATCAAATTTTTGTAGCAGAACATTACACAGGTCACCTCTGGTATCGGGATGCACTGTATTCCTTAACCTCTTCTTATCTTGGTCTGTTGCAATCATGGGTGGGTAAACACCCTTGGTAATTGAAGTTCATAGTATGTACTCTATTATTTTGCAAGTTTCTCTTCAAACTCCTGTTTCAAGGACTTGAACCCTGCTAAATTGGCAAATCACTAGTGTGGGGTTTTAATTTTAATATTATCATATTTCTTCCTTTGCCTTTCCTATGGTAACTGAGAAGGGTGAAGAATCCCATTATGGACATGGACAACAGACCTCACTTGTGGAATACTCTAAGGCATTGATTCCCAAAGTTCCCCCCTCCCCAAAGGAGGCATAGAGGCAAGTCAAAGGGGACATGGGACCCATCAAGCTGAGCTGTACTTGAACATTCCCAAGTATTTGGCTTGCTAGGGAGATATGAATTTTGTCAGAGTTGCATTGTGTGATTTGTGACATAAGCTATTGTTCACAATGAGCTCAGCAAACAAACAGCCACAAGTTTAACAATGATTTAAATACGGGTTTATTTGCAAGTTTAAGAACAGCATTGAATCTCCTCAGTGTGGGATGTGGTATGTAGTATTGAGCAAATTGTGTGAGAAAGCGTTTTTAGCACTTTTTGTGATTAAAACAATGTATCGGGACAACCTTGACATTGCTAATGACTTATGCTGTGCTTTTTCAGCCACTCAACCAAGGATAGGGGATGTAGTAAAAAATGCAAGTTCATCCTTCACCGATTTTTCTTGTCCTCTATTTAATTTAAATTTCAACTTGTAATATTAATTAGGCATAAATCGTATTGAATTTTCTTGACCTAACTCAAAAAACAACAACAACAACAACAACAACAACAACAACAACAATTTCGACAAGAGGTAAAAAAAATAAATGTATTGTTACTCAATGTAACACGTTTTATTCATTAACAAATAAAAATGTGCAAGGGAAGGGGGGGCAAGAAAGTTTTGCTATTGACAGATGAGGACATGGTTAAAGAAGTTTGGGAACCCATCCTTCACACTATCCAATAACAAAATTTATCAAAATGATGGAGCCATTTTTTGAAAATTCGTAAAATGTCCTAGGGGTCCATGTAAAGTACCTCCCAAAATTTAAATATTTGTTTCCGGTTCAAGCGGCTGCAACATCATCCAGATAGATTGTGGAATCTCAATTTTGGAGAAAATTCACTGAATAAGATTAGCCGCTAGCGTTGTTCCACAGATGGACACACAGATATTTTGATTTTTCGATATTGAGAACCCACAAAATATGGATTCTGGCTTCATCACATGATAAGACGATTTTTTTTCTAAATTTAGCATGTGGATTTATCGATTTATTTGTTAGCAGAGCCCTGTAATAAGAGTTTTTCTGCCACATATTCGCCATATTTTCTCGCAGCATTACGTAACTTTCTCTCTACTCTGTAGCGAGAAAACATATTATGGGACTTCATCACACACATTACGACTGTAATAAACCCTTTATGCATATAAAATCATTATTCTCATTACAAAGAAATCCAGATTGTAATCTATTAACAGTGATTTAGTAACACAATAATCTGGTGTGCATGCCACAAGAAGAATTTGATTTGGGTCAGAAAATTTTATAATAAAAAATATGTATTTACTCAAAAGAAAGGTAAATCCTTAATGTGAAATTGAGAAGCAGGACGGGGGGGGGGGGGGGTGCCAAATTTGATTGGTTGTTTCTGCGCAGCCACTGGAGCTTACATTTTCCAATGCGATGAAAGCTTGACTTCTTTTACCATACTGCAAAGCTCTAAGTTTCTGTTGTGATTTCAGAGTGTAGTTGAATCAATTTGTGTGTGTTAAAAGTTGAACTATCGAACATGGGGGGAAGGTGGTTACCACAAAGTTTAACCTTGCATAGTGAAGTTCACAGAACAGTACACTATTTGGGTAGCTGGGAGGAAGTTCAATGTTAATAAGAAAAATGTTAGATGGTAGATTCAAGACAAAACTGCACTGGAAAATATCAACCTTAACAAATGTGCATTTCGAGGCAAGAGATTAAGTAGTAGAAGAATTGTTGGAACACGTTCAAGAAACCTAGAGCAACAGTTTTGTCATTTCCTGAGATATGCTACCATTCAACGGCAGCAAATTCACCAGAAAACTCTGTATCCCTTGTAGTGAATTTCAAACCAGTTACAGGTGGGTCAGCAGTTCATGGTAGATGTGGACACTTATTGTGGCATCGAACAACTACAGCTCAGAGTGCTGCAAGCTTATGAGGAAAAGTTGTTACTATATCAGAGATATGTAATCAACACGTGGAAGCAGCATGATTACATCCTGGGGCAAATGAGAAAACCCGATCACATGCCCCTGTACTTCGATATATGCTATGATAGTGTATATCAAAGGCAGGCAAGAGAAGTTTCGATAAGAACTGCGGGAGCAAAGAAGCAACTCCGCACAGTTATGCTGGTGATAACAGCAGGCTGGCACAAGTGGCCACCATATATGTTTTCAAAAGGAAAATTATACCGAAGAAGAAGTTTCCCTTCAGGATAGTAGTGCATGTACAAAAAATGGATGGATTGATGAACGAATGAAATCCTTGTCCAGACTGGATGGAACATGATTGGTGCAGCAGGTCTGATGCACTGTGGAAAACAACACATGGAACATTGCCAGTGATTGTGAAAGTGACAATGAATCAGGGAATATGAGTGAATCTGGGTTGTACTTTGTACAGTAATCCCTTGACATCTGCGAATTCGCTATTCACAAGTTCCAAACATTTGCAATTAGAGAAATGCTACAGGTTTTAACATTTGTGACTTCAACATTCGCGAGAGCGTCTTTTGGTCATACTACTTATTTTTTTAACGAGCACAGTTCTCTTTCTTTATCAGCGTCATCTAGGAAATGGAACTTGGCAGACATCGGAGCTGAAAGTATCACAATAGTTTCGAAGTTGAAATGTCAATTCACATTTATAGAATAATACAATTGTACAATAATTCAATTCAGTTGCATCAAATGGGAGGTAATGGTTTTGCCCACATGAACAGAAAAGCCATTCAGGATCTGTGCAACTCTTATTATAATGACCTCACTGAGAGCAGTTTTGGGAAATCATCAGGGAAGAAAACCTCATCGAGGTAATGACGATGTAACAGAAGCAAAACTGCATCCTGGAGCAACATTAATGTCAAAACTGTTAATGGCGTTCTAAAACTTCAACAAGCTCTCATGGAAACGGCATTCGAATGTGATCTGAACATGCAAATAACTTTGAATTAAAGACAGAAATAGAAGCAGCAACTCATCCATATTGGAGATTAAACAACGAAGAGGGTGATAAAAGAATAACCAATTCCTATATAATTACTTTACAACTTACTTACTTACAACTTTGAAATAAGTCTCAAATGTTGTTTTACATCTTCATTTGGGGTGTTAATTGTGAATTCTGTTTGTAGTAGAGCTTACTTAGTTCTACTGGAATTGAGGGTCAGATATTCTTTCTTTAATTTTTAAAGTTTTTCGAAATTCAGGGAACCTAATCCACTTTCCCTCATTAAAAGATAGACTCAACATTCGCGATGATTTTCGGGAACCTAACTCTCACGAATGTTCAGGGATTACTGTATATGTGATAAATAAATGTTATTTTCAACTTAAAATTTTGTTTTCTTCCAATGTTTTTTTTTTTTTAAGAACAATCTCATATATTGGCTGCACCCCTATTTTGCAAGTAATTTCAAGAGGAAAAAAAAAAAAGTATGGCTTAGCAAATATAGTATCTTTATTACAAGTTTCTACTGTTCTTCTTCCTTGTGCACAGTTGAGACACACACAAGGAATCTTCAGAAAACTGTTAGGACAAAAGTTGCAATTGCATTTTTAGTATAGGCCGTCTACTTAATCTCTCAAATTTCTCTTAAGAGTGAAAATATAAAGAATTAGTAAATGTAGTATATTACCTTCTCTTTTACATACTTCAGATTGTTTTTATTCCCAAGGTAATCAATTAACTTTTTTAAAACATTAATTATGGTAAACTTAAAACACAGTCACTCAAAAATGCCCTGAAGATTACCCACATTGTAACAGTATTTAATTGATACTTACTTCTTTCAGGAGTGAAAAGAAGGTACTGTCTCTTTGGTTGAGCTTCAATTTCTTGTAGGACAAATGGTAAATATTGAGGCAAATTCCCAACAGCAACACTTCCTAAAGTATATGAAGCAGCTGATTTAACTTCCTCTGAAGGTGGTGAGAAAGAATTGAGAATAACTTGTTTCAGACTAGTAATACTGCTCAAGTCACTAAAAAGACAAAGTAGTTGAAAGAAACATTACACCACTTGGTACCAAATAAATAAATAAATTTGATTCTGGTTGCCACAACAAAGACAAAAATAGTCACACGAAACATCACACAAAATGGCAGTTATCATGCTCTTCACAGATTTAAATTAGGCATTATAAATTAGTCTTATTGGCTCCTTTTAAAAAATTAGACTTACATATGACGGCCTATTTCACCAATAATGAGCAAAGCAAAAATATGTTGTGAATCGTTTCGAGGATTCTGAATGTCACGCATAAACTGTTCTACTACTGCAAGTGCCTCTTGTCTCCAGGTAATTGTTAAAGCAGCAACACACTTTGCAAGTGAGTGGAAAGCCTGTAAAATTTTGAAGTACGTTAAGTTTTATCATGGTTCACAAATGTTGGAAATATTTGAAATTAAAAATTCTACCCATTGTTACATTGTTTACAACTCCTTACAATTATCTATTCAATAATGAAACGTGATACTAAGAAAGTGAAATGGTGGGTGGATGGATGGATGAATGAATGAATTTCTAAATGTAGGGGAAATTCTTATTACCCACATTACTAAACAGTTTCCAAATAACACTATAATATTTTTATTAAAGCATATAGAAGAATACTAAGTTCACACAATCTACAGCATTTTACATTTCTGTTAAC
>JAHLJT010006758.1:0-27787 GCA_031308135.1 Acheta domesticus
GATGTGGGAAGAAATTCTAGCTCCACACTTGGGACATTGTTCTGGATCGGAATTTTTTTTTATAAGGTATGTCCATGACTGGCTTTGAAATGACCTATTCTGAGTCTGTGATTAGTGAACCTGATTATTCCTGTTTACACCACTGATGTGAAATGGAGATTCATTTATTGATCTCCGCACGAGATGCAGTTTAGAGGTTAGTGTTCTTCCTTGTGTGTCCCAGTAATTTAACTAATTTGGAGATTTAAAAAGCTTTTAATATCTTCCATGAACCATAAGCATTATTGTCAATATTTGGTAATTTTGTTGCTCTTTTTGGCGGCTTCATCTGACTTTATTCATTACCTATAATGCCTTTGTGGAAGGAATCCAGTGTAAACTATTTGATTTCCCCTGCCCATGGTGATCATACAGTAAGTTTTTTTTGTATTTTTTGTATATAGATATTTCATTTTGTATATCTAATTTATTTATGGCCTCTCAAGTGAGGACAGGGAATCAGAGAGATAAGTATTGTTTGGAAATGTACTTTATTTGGCAGAATGGTTTCAATAATTTTAGGGCTTGCCCAAGCTTCACAGGAAATAAATTAATAGAAATCTATGTAGTCGAAATAATTCTTCAGTACCCACTCTGTGGTTGAAATTATGGCACAAGCCGCATTACGCATTACATTTTGACCCATCTTGTAGATCTTTTGTTAAGTATATATATTGAATTTTTTCTTCATATTCAGGCGAATACATGGGAGAAGAAGGGTCATCAGATTTGTGTGAGAAGGTGTGGTGGAAGTTGATCTACAACTCAAGATTTATGGTGTGGGATTGAAATAAGTTGCGCATGGGGGGATGTGGTTGATTAGTCTTCTTGGGAATATGAGGGTTATTTATTGTTATGAGCGCTTAAGAGTATACAGGAAAGTCTTTCTCTCAGAGGCTTGGTGAAAATTTGGATGTACATTATACATTTCTGTTGTAGGGCATTGAAGATATATGCGTTTGTTTGGTTTGGAGGTATGCTGTAATGTTGCATATGCATACTTTAAACATTGAAGCTTTCTCGCAATTCCAGTGGCATGAGACCTGCCTCTGCTAGAAGGCTGGTACACGGACTAGTTCTAAGGCTCCTAAGCTTATGCGACATGCACTGTGGATAATGGGATCCAAATGTTCAGTAGTGTTTTGGCTGCTGCGCTATACACCACTGACCCATAAGCGAGTTTAGATGTATTAGGGCTTTATAAATTTTTATTAGAGAATCAGACTGGGCTCCCCATTTTTACATGCTAGCATTTATATGATATTCAGTCTGTTTTTGTGACAATCTGTTTTTAGAGCTGCAACATGATGTTTCCATGTATGTTGGCATCAAACACTAATCCAAGGATTTTACAGGTATTTGATCTTCTTATTTCTTTATTCCCATTTCCAATGTAATTTTTGCATTCTGTTCATGGATCTTCTGGTAAATACTATGATTCAGATTTGTTTGGAAATAATAAATCCTGTAGAACTGGCCCAATTGTCAATTTATTTAAGTGTTTCTTGGATTATTTAGCAGTTACTGAATATTTTTTCCAGTGCACAGAAGGTTGATATCATCTGCAAATAAAAATATTTTAGTGGGGCCTTTTACTAATGTAACTGACTTCATTGACAGTTAATGAGAAAAAGGAGAACACTAAGTACTGACCCTTGTGAAGTCCATTGATCATTTCTACAGCTTCGATGTTTTTCATTGTAATCTTACTTTGAGATATCTGTGACTTAAGAAATTATTTATTAAGAGCTAGTGTATTACCTTTATTTTCCATATCAGAAAGGATATTTAGGAGCTCTTTTTTATATACCATCTCGTATGCTTTTTCAATGTCTAAAAGACTATAATAGCATGTTGATTTGTAGCTAAGGCGTCACATATTTCTGTGTCTATACTGACTAAATGATAATTTGTTTGACCGAGTGAAGTGACGCGGAGTCATCTGAAGCCACTTTTGATACTGTGATATCAGATTTTTCTCTCCAGGGTCATCCAACATCGATTGTTAACCATTTCCTCTAGTATCTGCGATATATTACAGGTTAACGAAATGGGACGAAAGTTCACTGGTTTGAATGGTCTTAAGAGGTTTAGGAAAGGAATTACGAATGGCTTCTCTCCATTGGTTAGGAAGGGTATGGTTGTCCAAATACTATTGTATATTTGTAAAAGATATTTTAATCCATTCTCTATGAGATTCTTAAGAAACTGTTTGGTATGTCGTACCGGCCCTGGTGCTGAATTTTTCTCTTGTTTAGTAACATAGCTAAGCTCATGCATGTGGAATGGTTGGTTATACTGATCCTCTTGTTTTCTAATAGTTCTTTGTTGAGTTCCAAGTAGGGGGTAGAAGACAAGTTTCCTGGATTACAGGTTTCTGGATTGTTCTCAGGAGAAAATTTTCAGTCAATACATAAGATAAAGCGCAAGTGACGCCTAAATAACGTTGCTAAAAGTCCGTTTACAATGATTGTTCGAAGAGAAGATTTCCAATACCCAAAACATTGTGCATTTATAAGAACGTCTGAGATACATCGTAAAAACGCATATTAGCGGCTGAAACGCGCGCTAAAAACACTATTTCAAGAAAACTGAGTGAAAAATTAATTTATTATATAGTGAATTGTCTTTGTTGAATTAACCTTTCCTTATAGTGCTTTCACATGTATTTTCACTTTTGACAGGTAGTCTTGGTATTAAGCAGTAGGTGTAGTGTATTCATAGGAAACTCTTTGCATTAAGAATTTTACATCACCTAAAAAACCCTGCAAAGAACTAAATTTCAGTAAAATATTCAAACCTATACACAAATTCATTTGTCATCACCATTTTGAAAGATCCTGAATCCACTTTTAGAGCCTGAATTGGGAAAAAAAAACAATTTCTTAAAAAATTAATTTACACTTTTCCAGAAATTTACAGGTTTCTGGATTGTCTCAGGAGAAAATTTTCAGTCATACATTCAGATAAAAGCGCATAGTGAAGCACTAAATACGTTGCATAAAAGTCCGTTATAAATGTCGTGATTGGTCGAAGAAAAGATTTCCAATACCAAAACATTGTGCATTTATTAAGAAAACGTCTAGAGATATCGTAAAACGCATTATTAAGCTGCTGAAACGGCTAAAACACTATTTCAAGAAAACTGATTTAAATACTTCTTAATAACAAGCTGATCTTGATCTCACGAAGAGAGTTCCACTATAAAACTGTATGCATAAAGAGGTGCAGGCATCAGAGTTTTCTTGAAACCTTTCTAGACATTACTTATAGGTTCTGATATATCTACGAGAAGGTTAAAACTTTCTCAAGTTCGTGCACCCCTTGTTGATATACAAGACATTCGTCACACACTTCCTCAAGAAATGTCTTTGTTGAATTTTAGTTTCTTATAGTGCGCTCATGGATGTTCCCTTTTGACTGGTAGTTTGGTATAAAGCAGTTGGTGTAAGTGTAGTCATAGGAAACTTTGCATTACGATTTTTACAACACTATAAATTGCCTGCATAGATCTAATTTCAAGTATAATATTTCAATCCTATACACAATCTGTTCATTTGTCATAACCATTTCGAAAGACCGTGAATACACTTTATAAACCCTGAATTTAGAAACAAATCAATTTCTTAAAAAAATTAATTATTTTTTCAGAAGAAGATACAGGTTCTGGATGGTTCTCAGGAGAAAATTTCACGAAGAGAATTGTCACGAAGAGATAGTTCCTCTCATGAACTGTGGTGTATAGGTGCAGGCGTCAGATTGTGTGTAGAGTATTTTAGATAGGTCTTATATGTGTTCTGTATTTCGATTAACTGTAAAACTTTGCAAGATCGGGCAACATTTTTCATTCAAGAAACATTCTTCACACACTTCCTCTAGTGATTGTCTTTTTTGAATTACCTTCTGTTATAGTGCTTTCCATGTATTTTCACTTTTGACAGGTAGTTTGGTATAAAGCAGTTGGTGTAGTGTAGTCATAGGAAACTTTGCATTAAGAGTTTTTACACCTATAAAAGGCCTGCATAGAACAAAATTTTTAAGAATAATACTTCAATCCTATGACCACAAATTCATTTGCCATAACCATTTTGAAAGACCCCGAATCCACTATTAAAACCTGAATTTAGAAACAAAAACAATTTCTTAAAAAATTAATTTATTTTTCTAGACTTTTTACAGGATTCTGGATGGTTCTCAGGAGAAAATTTTCACGAAGACAGAATTCCCCCGGAAGAGAGTCCTCTTATTAATTGTTGCTCAGATAAGTGCAGGCATCAGAGTTGTGTGTAGAGTTTTTTTAGATAGTTTTATTTTTATTGGTTCTAACATTTCGAATAACGGTAAAACTTTGCAAGTTCGTGCACCATTTTTATTCAAGAAACATTTTCACACACTTCCTCTAGTGAATTCTCTTGTTGAATTTAACCTTTCTTATAGTGCTATCACATTTATTTTCACTTTTGACAGGTATTTGGCATAAAGCAGTTGGTGTAAATGTAATCATAGGAAACACCGCATTAAGAATTTTACACAATAAATGCCTGCTAGAAACTAATTTCAAGTAAAATTATTCAAACCCATACACAAATTCATTTGTCATAACCATTTTGAAAGGCCCTGATCCACTTTTAGGAACCTGAATTTAGAAACAAAATGAATTTCTTCTTAACAAATTTTAAATTTATTTTCTAGAAATTTTACAGGATTCTGGATGGTTCTCAGGGGAAAATTTTTCACGAAGAGAATCCTTACGAAGGGAGTTTCTCTCTATGAAGCTGTGTGCATAGATAGGTGCAGCGATCAGAGTTATGTGTAGAGTTTTTACGATAGTTCTTATATGTGTTTCTGATTTTCGATTTAACGGTAAAACTTTGCAAGATCGTGCACCATTTTTCATTTCAAGAACATTTTACACACACTTCCTCTAATGAATTTTCTTTGTTGAATTTAACCTTTCTTATAGTGCTATCACATGTATTTCACTTTGACAGGTAGTTTGGCATAAACTTGGTGTTAATGTCGTCATAGGAACCTTTGCCATTAAGAGTTTTAACCACCAATAAATGCTGCATAGATGTAACTTCAAGTAAAATATTCCAAACCTATACACAAATTCATTTGTCACAACCATTTTGAAAGATCCTGAATCCACTTTTAGAGCCTGACATTGAGAAAAAAACAATTTCTTAAAAAAATTAATTTTACTTTTCCAGAAATTTTACAGGTTTCTGGATTGGTTTTCTCAGGAGACAATTTTCAGTCAATACATCAGATAAAATCCCTAGTGTATCCTAAATACGTTGCTAAAAGTCCGCTTACAATGATTGTTCGAAGAGAAGATTCCAATACCAAAACATTGTGCATTTATTAAGAACTTTTGAGATAATCGAAAAAACGCATTAATTAGCTGCAGAAACTGCTAAAAACACAATTTCAAGAAAACTGAGTAAAACCTCTTATACCAAGGCTGATCTTGCACTCACGAAGAGAGTTCCACTTAAAAACTGTATGCATAAACATGGTGCAGGCATCAGAGTTTTGTGAAACCTTTCTAGAAATTTATTATAGGTCTGATATATCTACAAAAGTTAAAATTTCTCAAGTCGTGCACGCTTGTTGATTCCAGAGACTTTCGTCACACACTTCCTCAAGAGAATTTATCATTGTTGAATTGGTACGTTTTTTATAGTGCTTTCACATGTATGTTTCACTTATTGACAGGTAGTTTGCTATAAAGCAGTTGGTGAAGATGTAGTCCATAGGAAACTGCATTAAGTAATTTTACAACTATAAAAGCCTGGCATATAACTAATTTCAAGTAAAATATTTCAATCCTATACACATATTCATTAGTCATAACCATTTTGAAAGACTCGTGAATCCACTTTTAGAGCATGAATTTAGACAACAAATAAAATGTCTTAAAAAAATTATTTATTTATTTTTCCAGAATTTTTACAGGTTTCTGGATTTGTTCAGAAGAAATTTTCAGTCATGACATTAGATAAAAGCGCTAGTGAAACCTAAATACTTTGCTAAAAGGGCGTTTACACTAGATTGTTCGAAGAGAAATTTCCAATACCAAAACAAGAGCATTTTATTAAGGAAAATTTCTGATATATCGAAAAACGCACTATTAGATGCAGAAACCGCTAAAAAACACTATTCAAGAAACTGGTAAATCACATCTAATACAAGCTGATCTTGCACTCACGAAGGAGTTTCCACTTATAAAAACTGTATGCATAAACAGGTGCAGGCATCAGAGTTTTCTGGAAAACTTTCTAGACATTTCTTATAGGTTCTTATATATCCACAAAAGTTAAAACTTCTCAAATTCGTGCCCCCTTGTTGATTCCAGAGAATTCTTCACACCACTTCCTCAAGAGAATTATCTTTGTTGAAATTTCGTTTCTTTTATGGTGCTTTCACATGTATTTCACTTTTGACAGGTAGTTTGGCATAAACAGTTGGTGTAATGTAGTCATAGGAAACTTAGCATTAAGAGTTTTTACAACCTATAATGCCTGCATAGAACTAAATTTACAAGTAAAATATTTCAATCCTATACACAAATACATTCTCCATTACCATTTTGAATGACCTGAATCCACTTTTAGAACCTGAATTTAGAAACATAATCAATTTCTTAATATAAATTAAATTAATTTTTCCAGAATTTTTACAGGATTCTTGATGTTTCTCAGGAAAAATTTCAGGAAGAGAAATGTCACGAAGAGAGTTCCCCTCATGAAACTGTGTGCATAGATAGGTGCAGGCATCAGAGTTGTGTGTAGAGTTTTTTTAGTATAGTTCTTATATGAAGTTCTGATATTTCGATTAACAGTAAAACTTTTGCAAGATCGTTCACACATTTTTCATTCAGAAACATTCTTCACACACTTCCTCTATTGAATTGTCTTTGTTGAATTTAACCTTTCTTATAGTGCTATCACATTTTTTTCACTTTTGACAGGTAGTTTGGCATAGAGCAGTTGGTGTAAATGTAGTCATAGGAAACTTTGCATTAAGATGTTTTACAAACTATAAATGCCTGCATAGAACTAAATTTCAAGTAAAATTTTCAAAACCTATACACAAATTCATTTGTCATAACCATTTTGAAAGATCCTGAATCCACTTCTAGAGCCTGAATTGAGAAAAAAAAACAATTTCTTAAAAAAAATTAATTAATTTTCCAGAAATTTTACAGGTTCCTGGTTGTTCTCGGGAGAAAATTTTCAGTCATACAAAAGATAAAAGCGCAGTGAAGCCTAAATATCTTGCTAAAGTCCGTTTACAATGATTGACATATCGAAGAGAAGATTTCCAATACCAAAACATTGTGCATTTATTAAGAAAACTTCTGAGATATCGAAAACCCATTATTAGCTGCTGAAACGGCTACAAACACTATTTCAATAAAACTTATGTTATAAATACTTCTTATACCAAGCTGATCTTGCACTTCACGAAGAGAGTTCCCTTATAAAACTGTATGCTACACAGGGTGCAGGCATCAGAGTTTTCTGGAAACTTTCTAGACATTTCTTATACGTTTCTGATATATCTATAAAGTTAAAATTTTTCAAGTTCGTGCACCCTTGTTTATTACAGAGACATTCGTCACACACTTAAAGAGAATTATCATTGTTGAATTTTACGTTTTTTTATAGTGCTTTCACATGTAGGTCACTTTGATAGGTAGTTTGGCATAAAGCAGTTGGTGTAATTGTAGTCATAGGAAACATTGCATTAAGAGTTTTAACACTATAAATGCCTGCATAGAACTAAACATTTTCCTTAGTAACTATTTCAATCCTATACCCAATTCATTTTGTCGATAACTCTATTTTGAAAGCATCCTGAATCCAATTTTAGATCCTAAATTTAGAAACAAAAACAACTTCTTAAAAATTTAATTTAATTTTTCCAGAATTTTTAGTTTTCTGGGAAGTTCTCGGGAGAAATTTTCAGTCATGACATTAGATATAAGCGCTAGGTAACACAATTTTTGAAAAAATTAAATTAAATTTTTTTTTAATGTTTTATAGGTTGTAAAATGATTGCTCTCACGAGATAATATCCAACCATGACATTCGATAAATTATTTAGTGTAACTGAATAGTTGTGTATCAGAATGAAACGAACTCTATAAAACAACAGTTTATTTTACATCGCTTACAATACACGCTTACAATACACTTGGAAAAACCTGGCGGTTTTCAGCGGTTTACAAGTATCGTAATCGAATGGGCGATGTTGCTTCCGAAGGTGTTTCCCACGGTGGCGACAATGCTATCCGGCGAAGTGTGAATTCGGCACCCTACCCGACAATCCCTGCTTGGCGGCGTTATTAGAGTAGCCAGAGCAAACGGCGGCGTGGCCATCGGCTATATGTAGCTGCGTCCGTAAACCGCAAGGCCAGCCAGGCGGGATAAAAGTGCTGATCCGAAAGCTGGTGGCCGGGAACGAGCGCGTGGCCTTTACTACACCGAGTAATGCGGCCGTGGTCACGGAGCGGACCTGCCGAAAGCACTCCGTACCAGAAAAAGCGAAGTCCAGCCTCATTTCACGACAGCGAACTAGAAACCAAGCAGAGTCTTCATTCAGCCTTCACCCAGAAACCGTAAACCAGGATCATATAGGGACACAGCCGGACGTAAAGAACATTGTACCCAAGTTACCACAATATCTACGACGACGTTACTCGCTTGCTCTACCTTCCCTTGCCCGCTGCCGCCACCTGTGCTTGCCCTTCTTTGTGCTGTGGTATTGCTCCGCCAAAATGTGACCGAGAACTAATTTTCCCGGGTGGCGCAGACACGTAAATGCGCACTGATGCGCGCTACTATAGCGCGCCCTTAATTATCATTCACGATGGGATACAGCACGTGTATGCTTGGGTAAGATTTTTTCTACTGTACGTGTTGGTACACTTTAATTCGAAAAGTGGTTTCACGCCGATGTTAGTCCTGACAGGTAGTTTGTAACAACGCAGTTGGTGTATGGGTAGACATTGGGTACTTTGTGTTAAGAATTTCATACCTACAAAGGACTACATAAAAATATTTTCAAGTTAAAGTTTAAGACCCTTAAATCAATTCATTTCTTATAAACATTCTGTCATGATCCTAAACCCACATTCAGGGCCTGACATTTAGAATCAACACAATATTATTAAAATTATATTTTATTTTTCCAGAAATTTTTAGAGGTTTCTGCGATTAATCTCAGAAGAACATTTTCAGCACATTACATTAGATAAAATCGCTTGTGACGCCTAATACTTGCTAAAAGTCCGTTTACAAAGATTGTTCGAAGAGAAGATTTCCAATACCAAACATTGTGCATTTTCTAAGAAAAACTACTGAGATATCGAAAAACGAAAACGCATTATTAGCTGCTGAAACGGCTAGAAACACTATTTCAATAAACTGAGTTAAATACATCTTTTACTAATGTGATCTTCCACTCAAGAAAGAGTTCCACTAATAAAACTGTATGCATAAACAGGTGCAGGCATCAGAGTTTTGGAAACCTTTCTAGACATTTCTTATACGTTCTGATATATCTATAAAAGTTAAATTTCTCAAGTTCGTGCACCCTTGTTGATTCCAGAGACATTCGTCACACACTTCCTCAAGAGAATTGTCTTTGTTAAATTTTTCGTTTCTTATAGTGCTTTCACATGTATGTTCACTTTTGGCAGGTAGTTTAGTATAAAGCATTTGGTGGAAATGTAGTCATAAGAAACTGCATTAAGTAATTTACACCTATAAGCCTGCATAGAACTAATTTCAGTAAAATATTTCAATCCTATACACAAATTCATTTGTCATAACCATTTTGAAAGATCGTGAATCCACTTTTAGAGCATGAATTTAGACACAAAAAAAATGTCTTAAAAAATTAATTTAATTTTTCCAGAGAATTTTTACAGGTTTCTGGATTGTTCCTCGAGAAGAAAAATTTGTCATGACATTAGATAAAAGCGCTAGTGAAAGCTAAATAATTTGCTAAAAGTTCGTTTACAATGATTGTTCGAAGAGAAGATTTCCAATACCAAAACAAGAGCATTTATTAAGAAAACTTCTGAGATATCGAAAAACGCACTATTAGATGCAGAAACCGCTAAAAACACTATTTCAAGAAAACTGAGTTAAATACATCTAATACCAAGCTGATCTTGCACTCACGAAGAGAGTTCCACTTATAAAACTGTATGCATAAACAGGTGCAGGCATCAGAGTTTTCTGGAAAACTTTCTAGACATTTCTTATAGGTTCTTATATATCTACAAAAGTTAAACTTCCTCAAATTCGTGCCCCCTTGTTGATTCCAGAGAAATTCTTCACACACTTCCTCAATGAGAATTATCTTTGTTGAAATTTACGTTTCTTATAGTGCTTTCACATGTATGTTCACTTTTGACAGGTAGTTTGGCATAAAGCAGTTGGTGTAAATGTAGTCATAGGAAACTTAGCATTAAGAGTTTTACACCTATAAATGCCTGCATAGAACTAAATTTCAAGTAAAATATTTCAATCTCTATACACAAATTCATTTGCCATACCATTTTGAAAGACCCTGAATCCACTTTTAGAACCTGAATTTAGAAACATAATCAATTTCTTAAATAAATTAAATTAATTTTTCCAGAAAATTTTACAGGATTCTGATGGTTCTCAGTGAGAAAATTTTCAGGAAGAGAAATGTCACGAAGAGAGTTCCCTCATGAAACTGTGTGCATAGATAGGTGCAGGCATCAGAGTTGTGTGTAGAGTTTTTTAGATAGTTCTTATATGAGTTCTCGATATTTCGATTAACAGTAAAACTTTGCAAGATCGTTCACCATTTTTCATTCAAGAAACATTCTTCTCACCACTTCCTCTATTGAATTGTCTTTGTTGAATTTAACCTTTCTTATAGTGCTATCACATGTATTTTTCACTTTTGACAGGTAGTTTGGCATAGTGCAGTTGGTGTAAATGTAGTCATAGGAACTTTGCATTAAGAGTTTTACACCTATAAATGCCTGCATAGAACTAAATTTCAAGTAAAATTTTCAAAACCTATACACAAATTCATTTGTCATAACCATTTTGAAAGATCCTGAATCCACTTTTAGAGCCTGAATTGATAGAAAAAAAAACAATTTCTTAAAAAAAATTAATTTAATTTTCCAGAAATTTTACAGGTTTCTGGATTGTTTCTCGGGAGAAAATTTTCAGTCAATACAAAAGATAAAAGCGCAAGTGAAGCCTAAATACGTTGCTAAAAGTCCGTTTACAATGATTGTTCGAAGAGAAGATTTCCATACCAAAACATTGTGCATTTATTAAGAAAACTTCTGAGATATCGAAAAACGCATTATTAGCTGCAGAAACGGCTAAAAACACTATTTTCAAGAAAACCGAGTTAAATACTTCTTATACCAAGCTGATCTTGCACTCACGAAGAAGTTCCACTTATAAAACTGTATGCATAAACAGCACCTGTTCTGGATCCAGCATCAGAGATTTCTGGAAAACTTTCTAGACATATCTTATAGGTTCTTATATATCTACAAAAGTTAAACTTCTCAAATTCGTGCACCCTTGTTGATTCCACAGAAATTCGTCACACACTTCCTCAAGAGAATTATCTTTGTTGAAAATTTGCGTTTTCTTATAGTGCTTTCACATGTATGTTCACTTTTGACAGGTAGTTTGGCATAAAGCAGTTGGTGTAATTGTAGTCATAGAAACTTTGCATTAAGAGTTTTACACCTCTAAATGCCTGCATAGAACTAAATTTCAAGTAAAATATTCAAAACCTATACACAAATTCTTTTTCATAACCATTTTTGAAGATCCTGAATCACACTTTTAGAGCCGGATTTAGAAACAAAAACAATTTCCTAAAAAAATTAATTTAACTTTTCCAGAAATTTTACAGGTTTCTAGATTGTTCTCAGGAGAAAATTTTCAGTCAATACATAAGATAAAAGCGTTAGTGATGGCTAAATACGTTGCTAAAAGTCCGTTTACAATGATTGTTCGAAGAGAAGATTTCCAATACAAAACTTGTGGCATTTATTAAGAAAACTTCTGAGATATCGAAAAACGCATTATTAGCTGCTGAAACGGCTAAAAACACTATTTCAAGAAAACTGAGTTAAATACTTCTTATTCCAAGCTGATCTTGCAATCACGAAGAGAGTTCCACTTATAAAACTGTATGCATAAACAGGTGCAGGCATCAGAGTTTTCTTGAAACCTTCTAGACATTACTTACAGGTTCTGATATATCTACAAAAGTTAAAATTTCTCAAGTTCGTGCACCCTTGTTGATTCCAGAGACATTCGTCACACACTTCCTCAAGAGAATTGTCTTTGTTGAATTTTACGTTTCTTATAGTGCGCTTCATGGATTGTTCACTTTTGACAGGTAGTTTGGTATAAAGCAGTTGGTGTAAGTGTAGTCATAGGAAACTTTGCATTACGAGTTTTACACCTATTAAAAGCCTGCATAGAACTAAATTTCAAGTATAATATTTCAATCCTATACACAAATTCATTTGTCATAACCATTTTGAAAGACCCTGAAAACCACTTTTAGAACCTGAATTTAGAAACAAAATCAATTTCTTAAAAAAATTAAATTAATTTTTCCAGAAATTTTACAGGATTCTGGATGGTTCTCAGGAGAAAATTTTCACGAAGAGAATTGTCACGAAGAGAGTTCCTCTCATGAAACTGTGTGCATAGGTGCAGGCATCAGAGTTGTGTGTAGAGTTTTTTAGATAGTTCTTTTATGTGTTCTGATATTTCGATTAACGGTAAAACTTTGCAAGGATCGTGCACCATTTTTTCATTCAGAAACATTCTTCACCCACTTCCTCTAGTGAATTGTCTTTGTTGAATTTAACCTTTCTTATAGTGCTATCACATGTATTTCACTTTTGACAGGTAGTTTGGTATAAAGCAGTTGGTGTATATGTAGTCATAGGAAACTTAGCATATTAAGAGTTTTACACCTATAAATGCCTGCATAGAACTAAAATTTCAAGTAAAATATTCAAAACCTATACACAAATTCTTTTGTCATAACCATTTTGAAAGATCCTGAATCCACTTTTAGGGCATGAATTGGGAAAAAAAACCATTTCTTAAAAAAATTATTTTACTTTTCCAGGAATTTTACAGGTTTTTTTTTAAATTTATTTATTTTAGGTCGCTTTTAAACTGCTCGGGTCATAATAGCGACCACAGTAATCACACGTTTATACTAGTCACATATTTGGATACATAAAATACATAGAAGCAATACATGCAATACATTACATACTTGACACAATAATGCAACCTCATATGAACCAGTTGTTAACTGTTTGAATCAATGTAAAGATCGATTGTATCCTAGGAAATTAATACTCAATTTCAGAGTCCATATTAGCTTCATAGTTGGATTCAGTTTATGTTGCTGGAAAGTACAATAAAATTTAAAGGAAAAATTTAAATTTAGATTACATAACTTTCATGTTTTTAAATAGATCCCTAAGTTACTATTAATTCCCAGTACAATGCTCTAATTTGTACTTCTGTGGGTTTAAGTGGTCATTTCATCTATCAATTTGCCCGTTGGACAGAATTATACATAGAGGTATTTAAATTCAGTACACAGAATAGCAAATGTCATTTACAATATGTCAAAGTACATATACATAGACTTACATATACATATATACAGATACATACATATAATAAACATATACATACATATACATTCACATTCAACACATACACATATATATATATTCATATCCACAATTAAGTAAATAAGACCTTACTTGGTATCCCATTCATTTCAACTATGCGGTTCTATATTAGTTTGTCAAATTCGTTACTTTTAAATATTTGATAATTTGATCACACTTCTCTATGGTATTAAGAAGGTCTAATAAATTGCCATTGATTTTCATTGCTGTTCTTTGACTGTTGGTTGTGGGCATTCAAGTAGCAGATGTGGGGAGAAATTTCTAGCTCCACACTTGGGACATTGTTCTGGATCGGATTTTTTTATAAGATGTCCATGACTGGCTTTGAAATGACCTATTCTGAGTCTGGTGATAGTAACCTGATTATTCCTGTTAACCAACTTATGTGGAAATGGAGATTCATTTATTGATCTCCTAACAAGATGCAGTTTAGAGGTTATGTTCTTCCATTGTGTGTCCCAGTATTAACTATTTGAGATTTAAAAAGCTTTTTAATATCTTCATATGAACCATAAGCATTATTGTCAATATTTGGTAATTTTGTTGCTCTTTTTGCGGCTTCATCTGCTTTTTCATTACCTATAATGCCTTTGTGGGAAGGAATCCAGGTAAGAACTATTTGATTTCCTGCCTCATGGTGATCATACAGTAGTTTTTGTATTTTTTTGTATATAGATATTCTTTGTATATCTATTATTTATGGCTCTCAATGAGGACAGGGAATCAGAGAAGATAAGTATGTTTGGATTTACTTTATTTGCAGAAATGGTTTCAATAATTTTTAGGATTGCCCAAGCTTCACAGGAATAAATTGAATAGAAATCAGGTAGTCGAAATACTTCTTCAGTACCCTCTGTGGTTGAAATTATGGCACAACCGCATTTACCATTACATTTTGACCCATCTGTGTAGATCTTTAAGTGATTATTGAATTTTTTCCTTCATATTCAGCAATAAATGGGAGAAGAAGGGTCTCAGATTGTGAGAAGGTGTGTGGAAGTTGATTAAACTCAAGATTTATGGTGGGATTGAATAAGTGCCATGGGGGGATGGGGTGATAGCTTCTTGGGAATATGAGGGGTTTATTTATATTTAGAGCGTTAAGGTATAAGGAAAGTCTTTCTCTCAGAGGCTTGGGAAAATTTGGATGTACATTATACATTTCTGTTTTAGGGGAGTTGAAGATATATGCGTTTGTTTGGTTTGGAGGTATGCTGAATGTTGCATATGCATACTTTAAACATTGAAGCTTTCTTCGCAATTCCAGTGGCATGAGACCTGCCTCTGCTAGAAGGCTGGTACACGGACTAGTTCTGAAGGCTCCTAAGCTTATGCGACATGCACTGTGGATAATGGGATCCAAAGTGTTCAGTAGTGTTTTGGCTGCTGCGCTATACACCACTGACCCATAATCGAGTTTAGATTGTATTAGGGCTTTATAAATTTTTATTAGAGAATCAGACTGGGGCTCCCCATTTTTTACATGCTAGCATTTATATGATATTCAGTCTGTTTTTGCAATCTGTTTTTTAGAGCTGCAACATGATGTTTCCATGTATGTTTGGCATCAAACACTAATCCAAGGATTTTACAGGTATTTGATTCTTCTTATTTCTTTATTCCCAATTTCCAATGTAATTTTTGCATTCTGTTCATGGGATCTTCTGGTAAATACTATGAATTCAGATTTAGTTTTGGAAATAATAAATCCTGTAGAACTGGCCCAATTGTCAATTTTATTTAATGTTTCTTGGATTATTTTAGCAGTTAACTGAATATTTTTTCCAGTGCACAGAAGGGTGATATCATCTGCAAATAAAATATTTTAGTTGGCCTTTTTACTAATGTACTGACTTCATTGACAGTTATGAGAAAAGGAGAACACTAAGTACTGACCCCTTGTGGAAGTCCATTGATCATTTCTACAGCTTTCGATGTTTTTTCTTGTAATCT
Organism: Acheta domesticus; assembly: GCA_031308135.1. Lineage (NCBI taxonomy): Eukaryota > Metazoa > Arthropoda > Insecta > Orthoptera > Gryllidae > Acheta > Acheta domesticus. The sequence continues at coordinate 15,755 of JAHLJT010006758.1, forward strand.
TACTTTGAGATATCTGTGACTTAATGAAATTATTTATTAAAGCTAGTGTATTACCTTTTATTTCCATATCAGAAAGGATATTTAGGAGTCTTTTTTTTATATACCATCTCGTATGCTTTTTCAATGTCTAAAGAGACTATAATAGCATGTTGATTGTAGCTAAGGCGTCACATATTTCTGTGTCTATACTGACTAAATGATCATTTGTTGACCGGAGTGATTCTGAAGCCACTTTGATACTGTGATATCAGATTTTCTTCTTCCAGGGTCCATCTCAATCGATTGTTAACCATTTCCTCTAGTATCTTGCATATATTACAGGTTAACGAAATGGGACGAAAGTTCACTGGGTTTGAATGGTCTTTAAGAGGTTTAGGGAAAGGAATTACGATGGCTTCTCTCCATTGGTTTAGGAAGGGTATGGGTTGTCCAAATACTATTGTATATTTTTAAAAAGATATTTTAATCCATTCTCTGGGAGATTCCTTAAGAAAACTGTTTGGTATGTCGTCCGGCCCTGGTGCTGAATTTTTGCTCTTGTTTAGTACATAGCTAAGCTCATGCATGTGGAATGGTTGGTTATACTGATCCTCATTGTTTTCTAATAGTTCTTTGTTGAGTTCCAAGTAGGGGGTAGAAGACAAGTTTCTGGATTACAGGTTTCTGGATTGTTCTCAGGAGAAAATTTTTCAGTCAATACATAAGATAAAAGCGCAAGTGACGCCTAAATACGTTGCTAAAAGTCCGTTTACAATGATTGTTCGAAGAGAAGATTTCCAATACCAAAACATTGTGCATTTATTAAGAAACGTCTGAGATATCGAAAAAACGCATTATTAGCGGCTGAAACGGCTAAAAACACTATTTCAAGAAAACTGAGTTTAAAAAATTAATTTATTATTATAGTGAATTGTCTTTGTTGAATTTAACCTTTACTTATAGTGCTTTCACATGTATTTTCACTTTTGACAGGTAGTTTGGTATAAAGCAAGTAGGTGTAGTGTATTCATAGGAAACTTTGCATTAAGAGTTTTACACCTAAAAAACCCTGCAAAGAACTAAATTTCAAGTAAAATATTCAAACCTATACACAAATTCATTTGTCATCACCATTTGAAAGATCCTGAATCCACTTTTAGAGCCTGAATTGGGAAAAAAAAACAATTTTCTTAAAAAAAATTAATTTAACTTTTCCAGAAATTTTACAGGTTTCTGGATTGTTCTCATAGGAGAAAATTTTCAGTCAATACATCAGATAAAAGCGCAAGTGAAGCCTAAATACGTTGCTAAAAGTCCGTTTACAATGATTGTTCGAAGAGAAGATTTCCAATACCAAAACATTGTGCATTTATTAAGAAAACGTCTGAGATATCGAAAAACGCATTATTAGCTGCTGAAACGGCTAAAAACACTATTTCAAGAAAACTGGAGTTAAATACTTCTTATACCAAGCTGATCTTGATCTCACGAAGAGAGTTCCACTTATAAAACTGTATGCATAAACAGGTGCAGGCATCAGAGTTTTCTTGAAACCTTTCTAGACATTACTTATAGGTTCTGATATATCTACAGAAGTTAAAATTTCTCAAGTTCGTGCACCCTTGTTGATTCCAGAGACATTCGTCACACACTTCCTCAAGAAAATTGTCTTTGTTGAATTTTAAGTTTCTTATAGTGCGCTTCATGGATGTTCCCTTTTGACTGGTAGTTTGGTATAAAGCAGTTGGTGTAAGTGTAGTCATAGGAAACTTTGCATTACGAGTTTTACCACCTATAAATGCCTGCATAGATCTAATTTCAAGTATAATATTTCAATCCTATACACAAATTCATTTGTCATAACCATTTCGGAAAGACCGTGACATCCACTTTTTAAACCCTGAATTTAAGAAACAAAATCAATTTCTTCAAAAAAATTAAATTAATTTTTCAAGAAAATATACAGGATTCTGGATGGTTCTCAGGAGAAAATTTTCACGAAGAGAATTGTCACGAAAGAGTTCCTCTCATGAAACTGTGTGTATAGGTGCAGGCGTCAGAGTTGTGTGTAGAGTATTTTAGATAGTTCTTATATGTGTTCTGATATTTCGATAACTGTAAAACTTTGCAAGATCGTGCACCATTTTTCATCAAGAAACATTCTTCACACACTCCTCTAGTGAATTGTCTTTTTTGAATTTAACCTTTCTTATAGTGCTTTCACATGTATTTTCACTTTTGACAGGTAGTTTGGTATAATAAAGCAGTTTGGTGTAGTGTAGTCATAGGAAACTTTGCATTAAGAGTTTACACCTATAAAAGCCTGCATAGAACAAAATTTTAAGAATAATACTTCAATCCTATACACAATTCCTTGCATACACCATTTTGAAAGACCCCGAATCCCACTATTAAACCTGAATTTAGAAACAAAAACAATTTCTTAAAAAAAATTTAATTTATTTTCTAGACTTTTACAGGATTCTGGATGGTTCTCAGGAGAAAATTTTCACGAAGAGAATTCCCCGGAAGAGAGTTCCTCTTATTAAATTGTGTGCTCAGATAAGTGCAGGCATCAGAGTTGTGTGTAGAGTTTTTTTAGATAGTTATTTATGTGTTCTAACATTTCGAATAACGGTAAAACTTTGCAAGTTCGTGCACCATTTTTTATTCAAGAAACATTTTTCACACACTTCCTCTAGTGAATTCTCTTTGTTGAATTTAACCTTTCTTATAGTGCTATCACATTTATTTTCACTTTTGACAGGTAGTTTGGCATAAAAGCAGTTGTGGTAAATGTAATCATAGGAAACACTGCATTAAGAATTTACACCAATAAATGCCTGCATAGAACTAAATTTCAAGTAAAATATTCAAAACCATACACAAATTCATTTGTCATAACCATTTTGAAAGGCCCTGAATCCACTTTTAGAACCTGAATTTAGAAACAAAATGAATTTCTTAAAAAAAATTTAATTTATTTTTCTAGAAATTTTACAGGATTCTGGATGGTTCTCAGGAAATATTTTCACGAAGAGAATCCTTACGAAGGGAGTTTTCTCTATATGAAACTGTGTGCATAGATAGGTGCAGGCATCAGAGTTCTGTGTAGAGTTTTTAGATAGTTCTTATATGTGTTCTGATATTTCGTTAACGGTAAAACTTTGCAAGATCGTGCACCATTTTTCATTCAAGAAACATTTTACACACACTTCCTCTAATGAATTTTCTTTGTTGAATTTAACCTTTCTTATAGTGCTATCACATGTATTTTCACTTTGACAGGTAGTTTGGCATAAAACAGTTGGTGTTAATGTAGTCATAGGAAACTTTGCATTAAGAGTTTTACACCAATAAATGCCTGCATAGATGTAACTTCAAGTAAAATATTCCAAACCTATACACAAATTCATTTGTCACAACCATTTTGAAAGATCCTGAATCCACTTTTAGAGCCTGATTGAGAAAAAAAACAATTTCTTAAAAAAATTAATTTTACTTTTCCAGAAATTTACAGGTTTCTGGATTGTTCTCAGGAGAAAATTTTCAGTCAATACATCAGATAAAATCCCTAGTGTAGCCTAAATACGTTGCTAAAAGTCCGCTTACAATGATTGTTTCGAAGAGAAGATTTCCAATACCAAAACATTGTGCCATTTATTAGAAAACTTTTGAGATATCGAAAAACGCATTATTAGCTGCAGAAACGGCTAAAACACAATTTCCAAGAAAACTGAGTTAAATACCTCTTATACCAAGCTGATCTTGCACTCACGAAGAGAGTTCCACTTATAAAACTGTATGCATAAACAGGTGCAGGCATCAGAGTTTTGTGGAAACCTTTCTAGAAATTTCTTATAGGTTCTGATATATCTACAAAAGTTAAAATTTCTCAAGTTCGTGCACCCTTGTTGATTCCAGAGACTTCGTCACACACTTCCTCAAGAGAATTATCATTGTTGAATTGTACGTTTTTTATAGTGCTTTCACATGTATGTTCACTTTTGACAGGTAGTTGGTATAAAGCAGTTGGTGGAAATGTAGTCTATAGGAAACTGCATTAAGTAATTTACAACTATAAAAGCCTGCATAGAACTAATTTCAAGTAAAATATTTCAATCCTATACACATATTCATTAGTCATAACCATTTTGAAAGACCGTGAATCCACTTTTAGAGCATGAATTTAGACACAAAAAAAATGTCTTAAAAAAATTTATTTAATTTTTCCAGAATTTTACAGGTTTCTGGATTGTCTCAGAAGAAAATTTCAGTCATGACATTAGATAAAAGCGCTAGTGAAAACCTAAATACTTTGCTAAAAGGGCGTTTACAATGATTGTTCGAAGAGAAATTTCCAATACCAAAACAAGAGCATTTATTAAGAAAACTTCTGAGATATCGAAAAACGCACTATTAGATGCAGAAACCGCTAAAAACACTATTTCAAGAAAACTGAGTTAAATACATCTAATACCAAGCTGATCTTGCACTCACGAAGAGAGTTCCACTTATAAAACTGTATGCATAAACAGGTGCAGGCATCAGACTTTTCTGAGAAACTTTCTAGACATTTCTTATAGGTTCTTATATATCCACAAAAGTTAAAACTTCTCAAATTCGTGCCCCCCTTGTTGATTCCAGAGAAATTCTTCACACACTTCCTCAAGAGAATTATCTTGTTGAAATTTACGTTTCTTATAGTGCTTTCACATGTATGTTCACTTTTGACAGGTAGTTTGGCATAAAGCAGTTTGGTGTAAATGTAGTCATAGGAAACTTAGCATTAAGAGTTTTACACCTATAAAATGCCTGCATAGAACTAAATTTCAAGTAAAATATTTCAATCCTATACACAAAATTCATTGCCATTACATTTTGAATGACCCTGAATCCACTTTAAGACCCTGAATTTAGAACATAATCAATTTCTTAAATAAATTAAATTAATTTTTCCAGAAATTTTACAGGATTCTTGATGGTTCTCAGGAGAAAATTTTCAGGAAGAGAAATGTCACGAAGAGAGTTCCCCTCATGAAACTGTGTGCATATTAGGTGCAGGCATCAGAGTTTGGTGTAGAGTTTTTTAGATAGTTCTTTATATGAGTTTGATATTTCGATTAACAGTAAAACTTTGCCAAGATCGTTCACCCATTTTTCATTCAAGAAACATTCTTCACACACTTTCCTCTATTGAATTGTCTTTGTTGAATTTAACCTTTCTTATAGTGCTATCACATGTATTTTCACCTTTTGACAGGTAGTTTGGCATAGAGCAGTTGGTGTAAATGTAGTCATAGGAAACTTTGCATTAAGAGTTTTACACCTATAAATGCCTGCATAGAACTAAATTTCAAGTAAAATTTTCAAAACCTATACACAAATTCATTTGTCATAACCATTTTGAAAGATCCTGAATCCACTTTTAGAGCCTGAATTGAGAAAAAAAAACAATTTCTTAAAAAAATTAATTTTAATTTTCCAGAAATTTTACAGGTTTCTGGATTGTTCTCGGGAGAAAATTTTCAGTCAATACAAAAGATAAAAGCGCAAGTGAAGCCTAAATACGTTGCTAATGTCCGTTTACAATGATTGTTCGAAGAGAAGATTTCCAATACCAAAACATTGTGCATTTATTAAGAAACTTCTGAGATATCGAAAAACGCATTATTAGCTGCTGAAACGGCTAAAAACACTATTTCAATAAAACTTAGTTATATACTTCTTATACCAAGCTGATCTTGCACTCACGAAGAGAGTTCCACTTATAAAACTGTATGCATAAACAGGTGCAGGCATCAGAGTTTCTGGAAACCTTTCTAGACATTTTCTTATACGTTCTGATATATCTATAAAAGTTAAAATTTTTCAAGTTCGTGCACCCTTGTTGATTCCAGAGACATTTATTCGTCACACACTTAAAGAGAATAATCATTGTTGAATTTTACGTTTTTTATAGTGCTTTCACATGTAGGTTCACTTTTGATAGGTAGTTTGGCATAAAGCAGTTGGTGTAATTGTAGTCATAGGAAACTTTGCATTAAGAGTTTTACACTATAAAAGCCTGCATAGAACTAAATTTCAAGTAAAATATTTCAATCCTATACACAAATTCATTTGTCATAACTATTTTGAAAGATCTGAATCCATTTTAGATCCTAAATTTAGAAACAAAAACAACTTCTTAAAATTTAATTTAATTTTTCCCAGAATTTTTAGTTTTCTGGGAAGTTCTCGGAGAAAATTTCAGTCATGACATTAGATATAAGCGCTAGGTAAACACAATTTTTGAAAAAATTAAATTAAATTTTTTTAAGTTTTATAGGTTTAAATGATTGCTCTCACGAGATAATATCCAACCATGACATTCGATAAATTATTTAGTGTTAATGAATAGTTGTGTATCAGAATGAAACGAACTCTATAAAACAACAGTTTATTTGTACATCGCTTACAATACACGCTTACAATACACTTGGAAAAACCTGGCGGTTTCAGCGGTTTACAAGTATCGTAATCGAATGGGCGATGTTGCTCCGAAGGTGTTTCCCACGGTGGCGACAATGCTATCGGCGAAGTGTGAATTCGGCAACCCTACCGAAAATCCCTGCTTGCGGCGTTATTAGAGTAGCCAGAGCAAACGGCGGCGTGGCCTCGGCTATATGTAGCTGCGTCCGTAACCGCAAGGCCAGCCAGGCGGGATAAAAGTGCTGATCCGAAAGTGGTGGCCGGGAACGAGCGCGTGGCCTTACTACACGCAGTAATGCGGCGTGGTCACGGAGCGGACCTGCCGAAAGCACTCCGTACCAGAAAAAAGCGAAGTCCAGCTCATTTCACGACAGCGAACTAGAACCAAGCAGAGTCTTCATTCAGCCTTCACCCAGAAACCGTAAACCAGGATCATATAGGGACACAGCCGGACGTAAAGAACATTGTACCCAGTTACCACAATATCTACGACGACGTTACTCGCTTGCTCTACCTTCCCTTGCCCGCTGCCGCCACCTGTGCTTGCCCTTCTTTGTGCTGTGGTATTGCTCCGCCAAAATGTGACCGAGAACTAATTTTCCGGGTGGCGCAGACACGTAATGCGCACTGATGCGCGCTACATAGCGCGCCTTAATTATCATCACGATGGGATAACAGCACGTGTATGCTTGGGTAAGATTTGTTCTACTGTACGTGTTGGTACACTTTAATTCGAAAAGAGTGGTTTCACGCCGATGTTAGTCCTGACAGGTAGTTTGTAACAACGCAGTTGGTGTATGGGTAGACATTGGTACTTTGTGTTAGAATTTCATACCTACCAAAGGACTACATAAAAAATATTTTCAAGTTAAAGTTTAAGACCCTTAAATCAATTCTTTCTTATAAACATTCTGTCATAATCCTAAACCCACATTCAGGGCCTGACATTAGAAATCAACACAATATTATTAAAATTATATTTTATTTTTCCAGAATTTTTAGAGGTTTCTGGCGATTAATCTCAGAATAACATTTTCAGCAATTACATTAGATAAAATCGCTTGTGACGCTAAATACTTTGCTAAAAGTCCGTTACAAAGATTGTTCGAAGAGAGAGATTTCCAATACCAAAACATTGTGCATTTTCTAAGAAAACTACTGAGATATCGAAAAACGCATTATTAGCTGCTGAAACGGCTAGAAACACTATTTCAATAAAACTGAGTTAAATACATCTTTACTAATGTGATCTTCCACTCAAGAAGAGAGTTCCACTAATAAACTGTATGCATAAACAGTGCAGGCATCAGAGTTTTCTGGAAACCTTTCTAGACATTTCTTATACGTTCTGATATTCTATATAAAAGTTAAATTTTCTCAAGTTCGTGCACCCTGTTGATTCCAGAGACATTCGTCACACACTTCCTCAAGAGAATTGTCTTTGTTAAATTTTACGTTTCTTATAGTGCTTTCACATGTATGTTCACTTTGGCAGGTAGTTTAGTATAAAGCATTTGGTGGAATGTAGTCATAAGAAACTGCATTAAGTAATTTACACCTATAAAAGCCTGCATAAAACTCTTTTCAAGTAAAATATTGTCAATCCTATACACAAATTGCATTATCATAACATTTTGAAGATCGTGAATCCACTTTTAGAGCATGAATTTAGAACACAAAAAAATGTCTTAAAAAAATTAATTTAATTTTTCCAGAATTTTTACAGGTTTCTGGATTGTTCTCAGAAGAAAAATTGTCATGACATTAGATAAAAGCGCTAGTGAAGCTAAATAATTTGCTAAAAGTTCGTTTACAATGTTGTTCGAAGAGAAGATTTCCAATACAAACAAGATGCATTTATTAAGAAAACTTCTGAGATATCGAAAAACGCACTATTAGATGCAGAAACGCTAAAAACACTATTTCAAGAAAACTGAGTTAAATACATCTAATACCAAGCTGATCTGCACTCACGAAGAGAGTTCCACTTATAAAACTGTATGTATAAACAGGTGCAGGCATCAGAGTTTTCTGGAAACTTTCTAGACATTGCTTATAGGTTCTTATATATCTACAAAAGTTAAAACTTCTCAATTCGTGCCCCCTGTTGATTCCAGAGAAATTCGTCACACACTTCCTCAAGAGAATTGTCTTTGTTGAAATTTACGTTTCTTATAGTGCTTTCACATGGATGTTCACTTTTGACAGGTAGTTTGGTATAAAGCAGTTGGTGTTAGTGTCGTCATAGGAAACTTAGCATTAAGAGTTTTTACACCTATAAATCCTGCATAAAACTAAATTTCAAGTAAAATTTTTCAATCCTATACACAAATTCATTTGCCATTACCATTTTTGAAAGACCTTGAATCCACTTTTAGAACCTGAATTTAGAAACAAAAACAATTTCTTAAATAAATTAAATTAATTTTCGAGATATTTTACAGGATTCTTGATGGTTCTCAGGAAAAATTTTCAGGAAGAGAAATGTCACGAAGAGAGTTCCCTCATGAAACTGTGTGCATAGATATGTGCAGGCATCAGAGTTGTGTGTAGCGTTTTTTAGATAGTTCTTATTATGAGTTCTGATATTTCGAATAACAGTAAAACTTGCAAGATCGTTCACCATTTTTTTTTCATTCAAGAACATTCTTCACACACTTCCTCTATTGAATTGTCTTTGTTGAATTTAATCCTTTCTTATAGTGCTATCACATGTATTTTTCACTTTTGACAGGTATTTAGGCATAGTGCAGTTGGTGAAAATGTAGTCATAGGAAACTTGCATTAAGAGTTTTTTACACCCTATACAACTGCTGCATAAGAACTAAATTTCAAGTAAAATTTTCAAAACCTATACACAAATTCATTTTGTCATAAACCATTTTGGAAAGATCCTGAATCCACTTTTAAAGCCTGAATGGAAAAAAAACAATTTCTTAAAAAATTAATTTAATTTTCCAGAAATTTTACAGGTTTCTGGTTGTTCTCGGGAGATAAATTTTCAGTCAATACAAAAGATAAAGCGCAAGTGAAGCTAAATACGTGCTAAAAGTCCTTTTACATGATTGTTCGAAGAGAAGATTTCCAATACAAAACATTGTGCATTTATTAGAATAACTTCTTTATATATCGAAAAAGCATTTATTAGCTGTCTGCAACGGCTAAAAACACTATTTCAAGAAACTTAGTTTAAAATTACTTTCTTATACCAAGCTGATCTTGCACTCACGAAGAGGTTCCACTTATAAAACTGTATACAATAAACAGGTGCAGGCATCAGAGTTTTCTGAAACCTTTTCTAGACATTTCTTATACTGTTCTGATATATTCTATAAAAGTTAAAAATTTTTCAAGTTCGTGCCGCCTTTTGATTCCAGAGACATTCGTCACACACTTAAAGAGAATTTACATTGTTGAATTTTACGTTTTTATAGTGCTTTCACATGTATTTTCACTTTTGATAGGTAGTTTGGCATAAAGCTAGTTGGTGTAATTGTAGTCATAGAAACTTTGCATTAAGAGTTTTACACCTATAAAGCCTGCATAGGAACAAATTTCAAGTAAAATATTTCAATCCTATACACAAATCATTTGTCATAAACTATTTTGAAAGATCCTGAATCCAATTTAGATCTGAAATTTAGAAACAAAAACAACTTCTTAAAAAATTTAATTTTTTTCCAGAATTTTTAGTTTTCTGGAAGTTCTCGGGGAGAAATTTTCAGTCATGACATTAGATATAAGCGTCTAGGTAACACAATTTTTGAAAAAATTAAATTAATTTTTTTTTAAATGTTTTATAGTTTAAATGATTGCTCTCCACGAGATAATATCCAAACCATGACATTCGATAATTATTTAGTGTACTGAATAGTTGTGTATCAGAATGAAACGAACTCTATAAAACACCGTTTATTTTACATCGCTTACAATACACGCTTGTACAATACACTTGGAAAAACCTGGGCGGTTATCAGCGTTTACAAGTATCGTAATCGAATGGGCGATGTTGCTTCCGAAGGTTTTTCCCACGGTGGCGACAATGCTATCCGGCGAAGTGTGAAATTCAGACAACCCTACCCGACAATCCCTGCTTGGCGGCGTCTACATACATCAGAGTAGCCAGAGCAAACGGCGCGCGTGGCCTCGGCTATATGTAGCTGCGTCCGTAAACCGCAAGGCCAGCCAGGGCGGGATAAAAGTGCTGATCCGAAAGCTGGTGGCCGGGAACGAGCGCGGCCCTTACTACACGCAGTAATGCGGCGTGGTCAAGGAGCGGTGGACCCTGCCGAAAGCACATCCGTACACCGAAAAAGCGAAGTCCCAGCCTCATTCACGACAGCGAACTAGAAACCAAGCAGAGTCTTCATTCCGCCTTCACCAGAAAACCTAACCAGATCATATAGGGACACAGCCGGACGTATAGAAAACATTGTACCCAGATACCACAATATCTACGACGACGTTTACTCGCATTTGCTCTACCTTCCCTTGCCCGCTGCCACGCCACCTGTGCTTGCCCTTCTTTTGCTGTGTATGCTCCCGCCAAAATGTGACCGTGAACTAATTTTCCCGGGTGGCGCAACACGTAAATGCGCACTGATGCGCGCTACATAGCGCGCCTTAATGATCATATCACGATTGTATACAGCACGTGTATGGCTTGTGTAAGATTTTTTCTAGCTGTACGTGTTGGTACCCTTTAATTCGAAAAGTGGTTTCACGCCGATGTTTAGTCCTGACAGCTAGTTTGGTAAAACGGCAGTTCGTGTATGGGTAGACATTTGGTACTTTGTGTTAAGAATTTCATACCTACAATGACTACATAAAAAATCCAGTTATCAAGTTAAGTTTAAGACCCTTAAAACAATTCATTTTCTTATAAACATTCTGTCATATCCTAACCCACATTCAGGGCCTGAACATTAGAAATCAACAACAGTATATATATTAAAATATTATATTTTTATTTTTCCAGATTTTTAGTAGGTTTCTGCTGATTAATCCTCAGAAGAACATTTTCAAGCAATTACCTTAGATAAAATCGCTTGTGACGCACTAACAATACTTTGCTAAAAAGTCCGTTTACAAAGATCTTGTTCGAAGAGAAGATTTCCAATACCAAAACATTGTGCATTTTCTAAGAAAACTACTGAGATATCGAAAAACGCATTATTAGCTGCTGAAACGGCTAGAAACACTATTTCAATAAAACTGAGTTAAATACATCTTTTACTAATGTGATCTTCCACTCAAGAAGAGAGTTCCACTAATAAAACTGTATGCATAAACAGTGCAGGCATCAGAGTTTTCTGGAAACCTTTCTAGACATTTCTTATACGTTCTGATATATCTATAAAAGTTAAATTTCTCAAGTTCGTGCACCCTTGTTGATTCCAGAGACATTCCGTCACACACTTCCTCAAGAGAATTGTCTTTGTTAAATTTTACGTTTGTTCTTATGTGCTTTCACATGTATGTTCACTTTTGGCAGGTAGTTTTAGTATAAAGCATTTGGTGGAAATGTAGTCTAGAAACTGCATTAAGTAATTTACACCTATAAAAGCCTGCATAGAACTAATT